>PVKS010006284.1:0-79414 GCA_004027875.1 Aplodontia rufa
GTCTGTCTCTCCAGACAGGGTTGCATAAGAGAGTTTGCAGGAGGACTGGGAAGCTGCGCTCACGGATGGTAAAGCCATTTACACTCAGAAGAGCAGCCAGTGTGGCTCAGGGGAGCCAGCAGGCCCCAGGCCTCTTGGCACATACAGGGAAACCTGAGGAACACCAGGGAGGTGAGGGGACTTCGCATGGGGGCTGATTCACCGTGAGGAATTGCACCGGAGCCCTCCATTGCCCCTACCGCTCTGGAATTTTGGAGTCACAAAACATCATAGCTGTGAGAAGGGCCTTTGACGGTAGATCAGCTGGCCAGCACTGGTCATTATAAAAAGAAGAGGAAACTGAGGCCTGCAGGCGGGAGTGGGGAGGGAAGCGTATCTGTGAAGCAGAGGCGCAGTTAAGTTCATTGTAAAGCAGCCTAGATTAGAGGTCTCCCAGGCGGGGCACTTCTTCCAGGTTGTTCCATTTTAGCCCCATGGTGGCTCTGTGGTGGGGGGGTGATGAATGCCACTTTATAAACAAGGATAGGAGCTCACAGGAGCAACAGGGCTTCCCAACTAAGTCAGACACTCGGGAGGGAGCTGAGGTTAGAGCAGACCCACTGGTGTTTTCTGAACCGTGAGGGTGAATCGGGGGATGACTTTCTAGCCAGCCACGAAGGAGCCCCTACCTCAGCTCCCACGGACGTGTTGGTGACACAGGGGTGGGCACTGCTCTTTGTTCGTTTCTTCACACCGACTGGAGCAGGACCTAGCACGTGGTATGTGCACAATAAACACCTGTTGGGTGACTGAGTGAAGCAAACCTGCTCATCCCACCACAGAAAGGGCCCTAGCCCTTGAGGCGCTTGCTTTTGAGTTGACGGAAAATGCAAAAAACGGCCTCACGTGACCCAGACACACGTAGGAGCTAGTGTTGTCCAGGTGGGCCTTGGTTCTGGGCAGGTTTGTGAGGGGAGGGAGGTGCCTCACCTTTCCCACCCTCTGTCCTGTGGTCTGGCTAAAAGGAACTACTTCTTGATCTGAAGCAAGCTCCTTCCAACACCCCGTATTCAGGTCCCACCAGCCTTCAAGGCCCCGCCTGAGAGTCGTCTCCTATGGGGAGCCTTCCTTGATTCCTTTAACTGACAGAGATTTCTCCCACCTCTGAGTTCCCAGGACTCAGGGGTGGCACTTCTCTTGGGTGCATACCTTAGCTCCTTTACTGACCCCTAAGTAGGTATCAGCCCCAATTACCCAACAAAAAGCCTTGATATGCTGGTGCTCCCCAAATACATGAATGTTAGTTTGGATCTGGAATGTTCCCTGAAGGCTCACGTGTTGAAGACTTGGTCCCCAGGTGCTGCTGCTATTGGGAGGAGGTGGAAACGCATAGACAAAAGTCTGGAACCCTGACCGGGAGAGGTGGAAGACTGGGTTAGTTGTGGCTGGCTGCAGATCTCCCTGTACCTCTCCAGTACTGAAGCTGCCAGGGACCTTTGGTTTAAGGAGTTCTTATATTGTGGTTCAGGGATCCCAGACATAGCGTTCTAAGAGGGCAAGGAGAAATTCTTCAAATTTCTTGTGACTGAGCCTCCATCTGTCACTTTTACCACACTCTGGTTAAGCAAGTCTCTGCAAGGCAGAGAGGAATTAGATTCAGGGAAGCAGCAGAGAATCGGTGTCCCTCTTCAATTTCCCATACCCATCTTGTTCTTACTTAAGATTTGAGGAATTTCATACTTTTTTAAGTGATAAAAATATTTAAGGGGTGGTTTTTTGGTTTTGTTTGTTTTTTTAAATCAGGACCTTAGGAAATACATTCTGGCCCCTGCTACTTCTACGTTTTTTCTTGGTGCTGGGGATGGAACACGAGGCCTCCCTCATGCTAAGCACACACTTTGCTACAGATACATCCCCAGACTCATCCTCCTACCTATTTTTTGACGGTTTTTGTTTATGTCACTGATGAAAACTTCCCACACTCTGGTAAGTGTTCAGCCTTGTACTTTCCCTATTGCGTCTGCTGTAGGATGTTATCGTGCCAGGTGTTTATTAATCCTCATAACAAGCAAACCAACCTGATTTTGTGCACTGAGAAGAGGAGGGGGTTCTGATTGAGTGGGGGTCTTTTGGTTGGCTTCCAGTAGACCTTCGTTCTAGACAGCTTTATAGTGAGGCACGTCCTTTAGAAGCCTGGACCTTCTTGCTGCAGTTTGCTGTAATCCACAGTCACCAAGTAGGACTTATACTGATCACTGGGACCCAAAGTGTCCTAGGGTTCTGGGTTATTCTTTCCCAGCTGATATCTGGATTAAACGATGCCAGATGCAAGAGTACAATGCTGCTCCAGCACCGTCAGCTCCAATAGATGGGAAGAGGGGGACCAAACTTGGATGCTTCTTGGCCTGAACAAAGGACCTAGCAGAGGCCTCTGGTACAAAAGGAGAGAAGAACAAATCTGCCAGGCCCAAGGCTCAGCTGTATGTATTCTCTTATCCAATTAGAAAGTTTCCTCCTATTCCTATTTTGCATTCATAGATTTTTTTTTTTAAGAGAGAAGGACAGTGAGAGAGAGAGACAGAGAGAATCAATTTCTATTGAGTTTTTTTTCACATGGGTTTTGTTGCTCTGACACTTAGTTGTGTACTTGGTGCTGGGGTTTGAATCCGTGTACTCGAGCATGACAGGCAAGCTCCGTAACCGCTGAGCCACCGCTCCAGCTCACATTCATAGATTTTTGAAAGTTATGTGCATGCCTACTTTGATTAAATAAAAATTAATCAATAAAGGATGAGAAGCATGAGTCCAGGTGATGAGATAAGAGGCAGGGGGGCAAAGTGAGACCAGGGAAGGTGGGGGTGGCCCGGCAGGAGGGACAGTGGGCCAGAGGCTGTGTAGGAATCTGTGGAGGGAGTGCCAAGGCAGGAACTAAGTAGGAGCTGCAGATCTGGGTCCCCAGATGACTCGAGTGTTGGGGACTGAAGGGGTCAGGCAAGGACAACCACACCGCAGGGTCAGTGAGGCAGGAGTCCTGGGCTGGCTGGGAATCAGGTGTGGGGTGTGGCTGCTCAGTCCTGCCCTGGCTGCATCTGCGGCAGTGGCTGAGTGAGCCTCTCCATCAGCTCTCTGACTGTCACTCAAGCAGCTTCATGACGGCTGGAGCAGGGACTTGGGTGTTCCCATGGCAACGGGGCAAAGACTCTCAGGAAGGGAGAAAGAAAACCATCAAATTGAATCTGGTCCTGAAATAAAAATATCCAATAGTTGAAATTTTTAGGAAAGATGAAAAGCAAAAGCAGTGTTTTGCTCATGAGTCACGGATTTCTCCCAATTACCAGCTTTTAGGCTCCAAATGAAGCTTCCGACAGTGGAGCCTTGGAATGTCAGTGGCGGTGAGGAGGCTGGGCTCCGACCTTGCTCCCAACTCTTGTTTGGCTCTTTTCTATGGAAATAGCTATCCTGGCTGCCCAGAGCCGTATGCTCCTGCTGGTGCATGCAGCCGGGAGGACCAGCCCGAGCCACGCCCCTCCTGGGACCTCAGTTCCCCTCTCTGAATGGTCTCTAGGTTCCTTTGGGCTTTGACATCATTTGTTGTGTTTTGATGTGGGGAAAGCTTCAGAGGTTGCTATGGTCATCCCTGGGTGCTAGACTGTTTGTCATGGTCCAGGGGTGTGTTCTATCAACAGACCCAAGAGAGAACACCGAGCCCTGGCAGCCACTCACACTCGGAAGTTGGTTGGGGTTTTGACCATGAGCATGCAATCTACCGGCAGGGCGGGCTGGAGGCTTCTTGAGGAAGTTCCTTCCAGCTTGGATGCTTGGATAATTGACTGCTTGGGCCGATTCAGGAGACAAAGTCCAGATTCAGGGGGATGGACCAGATGGCAGCTGCCAAGTTCCCTGTCCCAGCCATGACTTCGGTACAAGTTTGGTAGCAACTTTCCCCCATGGCTGGGTCCCCACCATCTTGTTAGGTGCGCTTTCTCTGTGAAGTACAACCTCATAACTCCAAGGATTGAAGTACATGTCCTCAAACAACTGACAGCAGGCGGGGACTTAAGTGGTACAGGAATATGGTGGCCATCATGTCACTCAAAGAACACTCAGTCAGGACTGAGCCAGATGAGCAGCAGGAATCTCCTGCACCCCCAGAACCTCGTCTGGAGAGGCCATCTGACTGAGCTGAGTGCACCTGGCGAGTAACGTCACAGGTGTCTGTTCATCGTGGACACCGACCTCAGGGCCCAGGCCCCACAGGATTCTGTCCTACGGTGCAAGGCACAGAGACCTAGAAGTGTGGCAGGCCCTGGAGATGCTGGCCTTTGCTGATGAGAGGCATGTGGCATGATGGTTGCCAGGCAACCGACCGCCTAGAGCTGCACTGCCAGGGTTTGAATCATGCCCCTGTCTCTTGCCAGATGAGTGGTCAATGGGTTCCTGAAGGAAACACCTGTTTCCCACTGTCCACTGTGAAGTGCATACCCTTGAGTGACTGGAGGCATCCCTGGGCAACTGTCTGACTTTGCCGCTTGGCCCTGGAGCAGCTGGTCCTTTCAGCCAGAGGAGAATGTGGGGCTCAGAATGGGACTGAGTGGGACCCCACCTGAGGGTGTCGGCTCTGCAGGGTGCTGAAATCTCTGCTGATCTCAGCTCTGTCTGGTGGTCATGACCTTCTGTCCTGGGCCATGTGGCCCTGTTCCCACCTATGGAGGTGCCTCTGAGTGAGGTTTCAGTTGACCTCAGAGTGACCCTCTCTCCACCCAGAGCCTGAGCCCCTCTGGGCCATCGGTCATCTGCTCAGGGCACACATGTGAGTGGATTGTTTTTGCAGTGTTTGATCACAATAGCAACAAGCATCCCTCTTCCACAGCCTCTGATGGTAAGATGCTGTCAACTAGGAGGGGCTGCAAAGTAGTTGGCAGGGAAAAGCACCCAAAACACGATCTTAGGTTCATGAAAGTGTCTGCAAAACAAACTCAGACTCAAGAAAATATTTAAAAATTTTTACATGAAAAAAAAAAATGCTCAGGCTCAAGCTCCTTCCCCAGTGATAACTCATCAGCACAAACCTAGGTCTCATTTTAGGTCCATCCCCCTCTGCCACATTGCAGCCCTTGGAACCTCTTGAGCCCTGACACAGCACCACTCAACCTAGGAACCCTCAGACTCCTAGACTGAGAGAAGGCTGTTGGGCATCAAGGATCTTAGGAACACAAATGTAATGCAAGTCACTTAATTTGAGAGACTCTGAATTTTGTATGAATTTTACCCTTTTCTTGTGGTCTCAGCTTATATCAGAGTCCTAAAGGGGACTTGTATTAGTCAGGATGGACCAGGTGATGATGTGATAACAAATAATTCGCCGTTCTCAGAGGCCAGTACAGTAGTGGATATTCACAGAGCCACAGGTTGGAGTCTCTGTCTTGCTTTGTCTTTGTTTCCCTTCCATAATATTTGACTGTCCATCTATGAAATAACTAACTAAACAATAAACAAGCATGACAAATTGCTTTTGTAATCCTTTGTGTAGTGGCACACAAAGAACAGGTGTTTTGTGAAGTACTTCCACATGATCTTGTGAGGCAGAGGAGGAAACTGAGCTCCCAGAGAGGAAGCCCCTTGTCCTGGGTCCCGTGGCTAGTAGTCTTGTCAGAAGCCAGACTGAGATTTCAAGCCAAACCTACCCCAGTGACTGGAGGGACTGAACCCAACATCACATGCAATCTGTTCAACTACGTTGCTACTAGTTGTAGTGACTGTTTTGTGCTTTTGGGTTTTCGTAGCATTTCCATTCATTTGGCAAATATTTGCTGAGCTCCTTCCTTCAACGTGCTGAGCACGGTCCTAGACGCTTGGGTACAGGGCACAGAGAAGAGAAGAGAGCAGATTGCAAGGTGAGAATCACTGACTGGGGAGGGAACAAGGCTTTAATTAGAAGGATTGGTGCCTGGTGGGGATTTGGCCACTCAGTGGATTAGGCAGAAAGGCTCCTGAGCCTTCCACAATGGACTGAGCCACCTGCCTCCAAGGCAGGGCTGCAGCTCTCTGAAAGGGATTTTGGAGATGTCATAGCACTAAACCTGGGCTTCAATTTCTAAAAATGAAGAATGTGTGGAACCACATTCATCATTTAATCTCCGAAATCATGGGACCTGGCTCAGAATGTTCCTGAAATGTTTATAAAGTGAATGAGTTAATGAATGAGTGAATGGATGGATGAAGACTGATGGTGGGCAGGTCCCTGGTGCTCTCTGGACCTCAGTTTCCTCATCTGTTCACCGAGGTGATATTTAAGGACCCTTTCTCCCCAACATGTGATGACTAATATGATAGCAGCGTGCCTGTGTGGTTGGAAATCCTGTTTGCCATGTCATCCCAAAAGGACTGTGTGTCAGTCCCCAAAGTTGACTTGGATTGTCTGGGTGGTTTCGGCCTGGAGACAGTTGCTTGCTCTGCCAGTGTGGGTCTCTGTTCTGGCAGCATTGTGTGGAGTTGGTGGGAATTCTTCATGGCCTGGGAAGCTGTGCTCAAGGACTCTGTGGCCAGGGTTCGTCATCAGAGGCAGACGAGCGTGACCCTAGGAGCACAGATGGGAAATGTCTTTTCCCAAATACCTCTCCTGCTTGTTCCCTGGAATTCCATGTGTGATTTATTCCACTGGGGTAAGCAGTGCCCTTGTCTTTTGTGGGTTTGCTTTATAAATGTTGCAGATCCTGGCAGAGTAATGGAACTTTTAAATAAATCAGAGTTCTGGATGCCTCTTATGTGCAGAGGGGTGGGGGTTCACAAGGCAACAGTGGTGTCAGCAACACCACCACTGTGTGTTCAGCCTGTGATATGTGACACGCGTTCCTCACATCACTCTCTTCGGCTGTGACCTCAACCCTAGGGGATATGTAATTTTGGTCTCAGTTTACAGAGGGGGAAACTGAGTCAGAGAGGCTGAGACACTCACCCAGTGTGACATAACACTGATGTCTCTTGCCTGCATGACCACTGCACTACAGCCACCTCTAGCGTGGACAAAGAATGCGCAGGGAGTGAGCGGAGAGCCATGCACGGGTCATCAGGAAGGCTCAGAAGACTGTGTTCCAGTTCGTTCTGGGAGGGTAAGAAGGCTTTTCCTATCCTGAGAAGGGAAGAGGGCAACACAGCTCTGGAAAGTTTCAGGATTCAAGCCACTTGCAGGGGCTGAGTGGAGGACGCGGTGAATAGAGGAAGAGCTGTGAGCAATGAGGGCCAGGTTATGGCAGGCACAGGACTGGGCAATGGGGAGACATTGAAGGCACTTGGAGAGAGAAAAATCTGTGAGATCTGTTTCAAAATACTCTGCCTGTTGAAAAATTGTCACAAACAGAGAGGGCTAAAAAAGAAGACATGATAACTGAATGTAATGAGGCATCTTCATTACATGGGGAAGGGACTCTAGGAGCTGGGCACAGTGGCAATGGCCTGTAATCCCAAGATTGGAAGGCTGAGGCAGGAGGATCACAAGTTCAAAGTCAGCCTCAGCAACTTAGAAAGGCCCTAAGCAGCTTAGCAAGATCCTGTCTCAAAATAAAATATAAAAAAGTCTGGTGATGTGGCTCAGTGGTTGAGCACCGCTTTGTTCAATCCCTGGTTAAAAAAAAGACATTAAAAGTTTAGTGACATCCAAATAGACATGGAGCTTAGTTACTAGCAATGAACCAGTGTTACTTTCATTGTGACAGTTACACACAACCTGTTAGCAGGCTGAAGCTGAGCTGAGTGAATCACATAGGGGAACTCTGGACTTTTTTGCAACTTTCCTGAAATCCTAAAATTTCTCTAATGCTAGTTGCATTTAATTTAAAAACTTCTCCTTCTGCAGGTAATGAGGAGATGGAGTTGAGCTAGGAGGGTCTGGATGAGGGAGAGTGTATACAAGCTGCCACCATCCTAGTGGAGGTGACAATAGGACTCTGCTGGTGGCAGAGGGGCCACGGGAAAGACAGCAGAAACGAGGGACCCACTGGCAGTGGAAACTAGATGTGAGGGCTGAGTTGGAAAGTCAAGGTGTAGTTGTATCCCTAGCCCAGTGCCAGGCATGGGATAGACCTCCCAAAAAGAGGAATGAGGTCACCACAGACCATGCTGGGCAGCTGGGAGACATGTACTAAACCCAGCAGCCTCTGGCTTACTGCATTCATCTGGTAATCTTGTTTACTGGGGAGCTAGATTCTTCACAACCGTGCTTTCCAAATTATTGGTGGCAAAAGATGTTTTTTAAAAGTTTATTTCTGGGGCTGGAGCAGTGGTTCAGTGGTTATGGCGCATGTCCGGCATGCGCAAGTACACGATTTCAAACCCCAGCACCCACATACACAACTAAGTGTCAGAGCAACGAAAGCTATGTGGAAAACTCAATAAAAATTGATTCTCTCTCTCTCTCTCTCTTTCACTGTCCTCTCTTTAAAAAAAAAAAAGTTTATTTCCAGTCCAGTGAAGATCAGCATCTTGGTCTCCACCCTCTTAATGAGACAAGTACACTGCTCTAGAAGTTTCTGGACCCTGACTCTGCATTTCTGTTCTCATCTTGCTGCTGACCAGTGACCATGCAGTTCCTGGCCCAGCACTGCTCTGCTTTAACGGAGCCTCCGTCTACCCCAGCGGGAGGAGCCAGGAGTCTCAACTTACAGATGAGTACAGTCTCAGCTCAAAGAGGTTCATAGTGATCCAAGGTCACAGGAGCCTGGAAGGTCGCAAACAGCCAGGGTTTAACCCGGGGTCGGTCTGTGTAGAGGCAGCATCCCCGCTCAGCCCACATGGCCCTGTCAACACTCGGGCAGCCCTGTCGCCTGACCTCTTCCTGTGTCCTTTGCATTGTTTTGGAAGCTCCTCCTTAGTCCTTGTCCCTGGAGACTGCATCATGGGTTGTGTTGGTTCAAGAAAGGGCGAGCGTGGAGGGGCGTGCCCGGAAAAGCCTTCACAGGGTGACCTCACATCCCGCCTCGCCAGGGCCCTGCAGCTGGAGCCGACAGAGAGTCAGGCCCAAGGAGACCTCGAGAGAGTGGCCAGGGGTACTGACCCTGACCTGCGCAGGCCTCCACCCCTGACAGACTGGGAAGGGAGGGAGAGTCACCCAGCGTGCTGTCCAAGGACCTCCCCTTCACTGAACCCAGGCAGCGTTCTTAGCGGTACTGAGAGCATCGTAGAGCCGCACGCACCTGTGCTCCCAGTACAAACAGATGCGGAACCATCAGCTGAAGGCTTGGAGTCCCGGCCCAGGCCAGACACCACAGAGCGCGGAGTTGTTAGCCGGTGGCTGGTTGGTGACTTCTGCTCTGTGGAAGAATCAGAGTTCTCGCCCGGTCTGGGACAGAGCTGAGCTTCAGGGCTTGCAGCTCCTCAGGCAGCAGGGATGAAAGGGGAGGGCTGGCGGCAATCTCCACCTCCTTTCCAGGTTTCTGAGAAAGCTTAAGCTTATGGTAGAGGTGGTGCCAGAAAAGAGGACAGGCAAGCTGGCCACAGACAGGGCAGCTCCCCGCCCCTTGCTGAAGGAACAGACGTCTGTGGGTTTGTGAGTTGTGTGGCCCTTCCCTGGGGTCCAGGCGCCAGGCTGCACTGTGTATCTAGGGAGACTTCTAGTCTCTTCAAGGGCCCCTGTCTTGGCTCTGGGGACATGGTGATACACAAGACAGCCTTTCAGAAGATGGCACACATTTCACGCTCCATTTCAGAGAGCAAGTCCATCCTTAGCTCCGGCTGCATGCACCTCCTTTCCTAGAATCCGCCCCTTCCGGACTCTGATTGTTTGTCCCACTCTGCAGCAGAGGGACTCCCTTACTCAAAACCTTGAAGTTCAACGGCTCCACTTCAACACAGAAAAAAGTGCACACTCCTATCAGAGCGCTAGAGGCCATTAGAATGGCATAGATGGGGTCACTTGCGCCTGCATGCACTTAAGGGCACCCGTGGGTGCTCCTGGCCTCAGTCTCCATCCTCAGCCTTAGCTCCTGCCTCCCAGCCTCATTTGCACGCTCACCATGCTCTCCCCACTTGCTTTGTGTTCTGGCAATGCAGACCACTCATTCAAATCCCCTTCCTGGTCTCTCCATTCCTCACACTGCTTCCTCTGCCCCAGTGATTTGGGGCTGTTCCATTTCTCTGCGTGTTGAAATCTTAATCACACACCGCCCAGATCACAAACCAGCCCCACCAGGGAGCCTCTGGCTTCCATGGTCAGACGTACACATGCTTCTTACGTGAGGAAGACTTCTCACTTCTGGCCAGTTCCTCCCGTTTCTTGGGCCAGAGCACCTGCTAGGAGGCTGAACCCTAGGAAGCCACTCTGTTCCCAGTGATGAGCCTGCTTATAGAGGCAGCGAGATGAAAGACAGAACCCGTGGCGTTGTGCGATTGGTCCAACAATGATGGAAGCTGGGAAGTCCCACCATCTGCCACCCACAAGCTGGAAGCCCAGGGAAGCCGGTGCTGTAATTCAGTGTAAGTCTGATGGCCAGAGAACCGGGGAAGTCAATGGTGTACACCCCAGGTAAGGGCAGGAGGAGGCAAGGTGAGGTGCTCTGGCTCAGTAGGCAGGCAGGAAGCAGAAGGGACGAATTCCTCCTTCATCTTTTTGTTCTCCACGGGCCCTCGACAGATTGCACGATGCCAGCAGCCCACACTGAGGAGGAGTCTACTTCACAGAGCCACTGGTTCAAACCTCATCTCGTCTCAAACACACTTTTAGGCACACCCACAAATCATGTGGAATCCAGGCCCCTTGGCAACCGAGGAACAAGAAAGTGAACCACTGTAGGACTCTGGGCTCGAACCTGTTCCTCTGGGCTTCTCTTATCGCAGATCTGTGTAGGCAGGGGACAGAGCCTTCCAAGGGATGGGTCCAGAAAAGAGGGACCTAAGCTTAAGCAGTGTGTTTAGCTCAGTAAACATGTGTACGGTTCTGTCCAAAGTTAGGGGCTAGATTAATCATAGCTTTATGGAAAGCAAAACATGAAAGAAAAAAATCACTAGTCCACGGAAAATGGCCATTCAAAAGAAAGAAAATGTCACCTAGTACCCTAAGTGACTCAGTCCTGGATCATACTTACATAATCACTATCGTAGTATTGCTGAATTAGAGAATTAGTAAGAATCCAATCATACTGAAAGGTGGGAAGTGTGTGTGTGTGTGTGTGTGAGAGAGAGAGGATTGGGGGAGAAATATAAGAGAGCTATGTAATAATCTGTGACAGTTAATGACAAATTCTAAAATTTTAAAAATCAAGAATCAATGTTGGGGGCAGGAGCAGTGGCTCAGTGGTTACGGCACTTGCCCGGCATGCGCAAGTGCACGGGTTCAAACCCCAGCATCCACGTACACAACTAAGTGTCAGAGCAATGAAAGCCATGTGAAAAATTCAATAAAAATTGATTCTCTCTCTCTCTCTCTCTCTCACTTTCCTTCTCTCTTAAAAAAAAATAAAAGAATCAATGTTGTGGGCTGGAGCAGTGGCTCAGTGGGTATAGCACTTTCCTGGCACGTGCTAGGACACAGGTTTGAATCCCAGCACCACGTTCACAACTAAGTGTTGGAGCAACAAAAGCCACAGAAAAACTAAATAAAATTGATTCTTTCTCCTTCTCTCTTTCACTATCACTCTCTCTTAAAAAAAGAAAAAAGAAAAAAAGAATCAATGTTGAAGTGACATCTGCCCTCCTGAGTTCACCACAGCCCTTTCCACAATAGCCAAGACACAGAATCAACCTAAGTGTCCATCCATCTGCTGACGAGTGATAAAGAAAACGTGGTTTAAAGTACAGTGGAATATTATTCAGCTTTAAAAAAGAAAGAAAGAAAATCCTCTCATCTGCGCCAACATGAAGGTAACTGGAGTGAAATCAGCCAGGCGCAGGACAAATACCACATGGTCTCACTTATATGTGAGATCCACAAAAGTTAAAATCTCAGAAGCAGAGAATAGAACGGTGGTCACCAGAGGCTGGGCAGGGAGACTGTGGTGCTGGACACAGGACACAATTTTGTTAGACAGGACTTTTGACTTTTTAAGGCTAAAGCACATATGTTGCTATGCTCAGAACTACAATTTAAGGAACTTAAGGGTAAGTACTTCTGAGCCCTGCTCCTCTGGGGAAGAGCGGCAGGGACCCATGAAAGCCAGCCCTCTGTGCCCAGGGCCATCCGTTCCCTGGGGCAGGGTCTCTGAGGAGTCTGCTCCACCGCCACTGCTGGGTCTGGTGGTTTATTTCATGGCTGGAAGCCCAGGTGGACAAGTTCCTCCCTAAACGACCTGCCTGCCTCGCAATAGGTGGCTGTGCGGAGGAAGGCGGTAGGAGGAATGATGCTTGGGAAAGCCTAGCAAGCAGGTCCAGGCCTGGGGATTGTTTTCCTCCGAGACCCAGACGCTCCTGGTAACCATTGTTCCCAAGTGTGGTTTTCCAAAAACTTATTCTCTGCAAATTCCATGGGCAGCCCAGACTGAGTCGTCTGTCTAGGAATTTGAGGGGCCAAGAACAGAAATAACATTTTATAGGAACAGGGGGATCAAAGCCAGCAGCTCTTTGCAGAATCCACCCAGGTCTTTCTCGGGATCGCACCTCATTAACGGCAGCCTGAGCCTCACCAGGTTGGTTTTTAACAAGCTGCCCTTCGGGGTGTGCTGGCTTTTTGTCAAAGTCTTGTGGGCAAATTGCTGTTTGTCCTGGAGCTGGGACAAGTCCCCAGTGACCCCAAAGCAGGACCCCAAACCCCACCAGACATGTCAACATGGGCGGCTCATCTTTCTCCATGTTCTTTTCCCTCTTGAAGCAATCACAGAGATTTCTCTAATGGTTAAAGTTCACAAGCACCTCACCACCCCTTCTGTGGAATATCAACACAGAAAGAGCAAGGAGTATTGTTTCCATTTTATAGGTGGGGAAGCTAAGACTCAGAGAGGTTAAGGGACTTGCCCATGATCACACAGCTAGAAGGTGCAGAGTTGGAAATTGAACCCAGATTTCCAAGGCTTTGGCTAGTGTTGACATCATACACTCCTAACTGATGCAGTGGCCCAGGCACACTTAACAAGGCACAGTACAGGGCTAGCCATCTGCCTGCTCTTTCGAGGTGGCACTGGGTCCCCAGGCCTCCCAAGCTCCTGCCCCTTCCTTAACCTTACACTTCTTAGAGTCTGAGTTTTAGCTATAGCAATTAGAGTCTGAAGTTAAGACCACTAAAGTGTGAATAAATACCACTCAGTTCCTCCCCGATCAGTGTAGTCAGAGCCATAGACTTGACGTTAGTTATAAATCCCTGCCCTATAACTTGATAGCTGTGGCCTTGGGCAAAACCTTAAGGGCTCGGGGCCTCAATGTCTTCTCTGAAGTGAGGGCAATAATTCGTATCCCAATGGGGTCTTTATAGATCGGTTAACCAAAATGACTTACCAGCCATCCAAAGGAAAGGGACCCTTAATATCAGTAATAACTTACCTGCCTTCTGTCCCACTTTACAGGTGAGCAGAACAACACTCAGAGACAACAGTAGACTTGCCCAAGGCCACACAGCATATTCCAAATTCAAAGTTCTCCCATGCAGGGGAAGTCAAGCATTTGCCTTCTGTGTACCACCCTTCAGCACCCGGGTCAGTCCCTGTTTTTGGCCTTCAGAGAACAGCTAATAAATTCTTTCACTGAAAATTTGAATGTTTGGCTAGGGATGTGACTCAGGGGTATAGTGCTTGCTCAGCATGTGTGAGACCCTGGGTTCCATCCCCACCAACACAATAAATAAATATCATCAACACAATAAATAAATATTAAAGAACAAAAACTTAAACATCTTAGGATGCTTATGGCTATAAGAAACAGTTCATGGGGGCTGGAGTGGTGGCTCAGTGGTTTCGGCGCTTGCCTGGCAAGCACGAGGACCCAGGTTCAAACCCCAGCACCACGTACACAACTGAGTGTTGGAGCAACTAAGGCCATGTGAAAAACTAAATAAAGTAGTTTCTCTCTTTCTATGTTTCTCTCACTGTCCCTCTCTCTTTATTAAAAAAAAGAAAAAAAAGAAAAGAAACAGTTCATGACTAAAATGCGAGGGAAATACGTGACGTCATACTGAAGCAGTCCAGGGACTCAAACGTGGTGGGTCCAGGGCACATCCATGTGGCCGTCTGAGTGGCAGGGCAGATGTGGCTGTTCCAGGGGACTCACACAGGTAGATGGGTTCAGAGAAGGGGACATTTTCCGCCACATGGGGCTTCTGATTAATAAACTAGGATGTTTTCCTAGAAACCGTCGCTCTCCGCCCACAGAACCCCCTCTATGACTCTTTGGCCACATCACATGCCAGGGCTGGAACAGAGACTGGCTTGAGCTTCATCAGTGTCTACTCCTGGGTTCGATACCCAGCACCTAGCAAGCCAACAACAAGCCTAGTGGGCCCTGGTGAGTAGCAGGTGAGGGACACCTCTGGCCCAGAACCTTAGGGAAGAAGCCCCACCCAGGCTGCAGCCCTGGGACCCCACACACTGAGCCCAGGAGAGCGGGCAGATGGGGACCTGGAGATGCTCCTCTCCCTCTCCCACTGCCTGCTCCCCAGCATCCCTCCCTCCCCTTCCCACCTCCCTCCACAGTTCTGGCCCCTCTGCCTTTTCTTCCCTCCTTCTCCTCCCCACTCCATCCCTTCCTTCCTGCTTCCTTGCTCATTTCCACTTCTCTCTTCCTTAATTATCTTCCTCCGGCCATATTTTAAACTCTGGTCCCAAAGTTTCTTCAACCCCCTGCTGTCCTGACTTTGCCAAACTTTCCCTAGTTTACCTGGAATTCACCCCTGCCCTTTTCTGGAGTGTGATACCTTCTTGGACAAGGAGCCTTCTGGGAGACACAGTCCCTGGACCCCAGGTTTTGAACCTGACCTTAGAAATCGCTGGTCACCAGAGCAGGCCCACGCAGTGCTTGGAGGAGTGAACCATTTGGGAAAGAACATGAGGGCTTAGGTCTTTGTTTGGGTCTCTAAGCCCAAGGAACTGCCACGGGTCTTGGTAAGGAGAGTAGAAGCACCCGGAAATTCTCCCAGGCCTCCCTGTGCTGGTCTGAAGCGTGGAGGTGCAGGAGGGCTTTGGAGCTGGGCAGGCACATGGGCCTCATCTTCCTGGTAGGATCACCGGGAGGCAGAAGGGCAGCCCAGGCACAGGCGGCGAGATCTGGGGGAGGACTCATCTCTGCATCCAGCAGACTGGCCTGGTGCCAGGATGCCAGAGGCCCCAGTCCTGAAAGGCAGCTGGCCCTGCCATGAACTTGCTGCTCTCTGAGGGCTCCCCAAATTCCCGAGGCCTGGGAGCCCTTCAGGGCCGCCACAGCTCAGGGAGAGAAGGAGTGACTTCATCCACATTCTTTCCAATTTCTAGTCCTTGCTGTATTTTTGAGGGCAAAATGCCATTACTAGACCCTTTCTAAACCTCCAGGTGGATTTCCAAGGGGACAGAAAGGGGCTTCTGCTCTCCAGGAAAAGCCTTCATCCCCAGGCTTTCAGGGCCAGGGAACCCCACCCGCCCAACCCAGGAGCTGTAAATGCTGCCTTTGTTCGGGAAAGGGGCCTGGAGGGCCATGGGTCTGAGCCCAGTGATTGCTTTCCCTGTTGGGCTCTGCCTGGGCGGGGGAGCCAGTGATCCTGTGCCAAGCCGCACAGCCACCCAGGTGGCAATGGATGGTGCTGTGAACAGCCCCTGAGCACAGAGATGGGGCTCAGAGGAGCATGGCCTGGCTGAAGGGCTTCATCATAGAAACTCTGGTCCTGCTACCAGACAGACCACCCCTCTGAGCAAACACCACTAAGGTTCTGGGGGTTTCTGCCCCACACCCAGATCCTCCCCTTCCTCCCTCCACTGTCCCAGCACTGATCCTCTGGTATGTGCCAGAGTCGACTGCCCACCCCCCTTGCCTCCCTCTGCTTTAGTGTGTCTACCTCATTCTGCTCGGTCCACATCACAAACTGCCTCTTCCTGAAGCCCTTCCAGATGTCCAGCCAGAATCAAGCAGCTTTCCCTTCGTCTCTGCCCACCCCTCTGTAAGGTTTGTTAGAATGAGTAAATAAAGAATGGTCAGCCTTGCTTCGGACGTCACTTACCTGCCTGTTACCCCACCCTTGCTGTACCCCTGGCCCAGTCCAGGGAGTGTCCTGCTGGAGCATGGTCCTCAGCCCCCTTGAGGAAGACTCGCTCTCTGAAGTTCTGCATCATGGAAGGCTAATGCTAGTGAGCTGGTGGCCAGTATTTAGCGAGCACTTTCTGTGCGCAGGTCAGAGTCTACGCTTGTTGTGGGCATTGATTCCTACACCCTTGTGATGGAGGAAGCCCTAAAATGACTTTATTTCAACCAGTGAGGAAGCTAGGGGCAGCCTGCTCAGAGCCACACAGCCAGTTAACCGCGGCTAGCTGTGCCCTTCGGCCTCGCTCCCTCTTTCAGAGTGGCTGTGCACACGGGTCTGACTGCGGGGTCTTGAATCAGGGTCCTCACCTCTCCACCCGTGTGAGCTCGACAGGGTCACCTTGTTCTTTGTGTTTCCTCAGGAGCGACACGGAGGGAATGATAGTAGCTACATCTCAGCTTCAGAGTGAGAGTTCAGGGGAAGAATGTGCACAAAAAGCTTGCACAGCCCTTGGCATCTAGAAAGAGCCCTCCAAATAGCGCACTACTTACACTTCCTCCTGTGACATTCCAGCTCAGAATGGTCCCAGCACTCAGCTTGGGGACCAGGCATGAGGGTTCCCCTCAGGAAAATGCCTGGAAGTCACACCGAGCAAGCCCAAGTGCAAGGGCCAACCCAGTCCGGGATCCTGGCAAGGTCTGTCTGTGTCTTGGGGGCTGGGGGTGGTCAGGGCCACTACTGCCATCTGGCACCTCCCAATCTGACCCATCCCAGCACCCCACCAAGCCACAAGGGCAGGATCCCAGCATCAGAAGACAAATCCCAAGCACCCTGGGGTTGCAGTCGGAGAGATCTTCCATGTCTTTCAGGAGACGTCAGGAGGCATCAGCGGCACCATGCCCAGGGGGTCCCCACAGGCAGGAGAGTGACATGTAAACCTGCCTCGAAAGATGTTTGTGTGAGCACGAGGCCTGGGGTAATGAGCGACAGTCAAGAGTTGCGTGAGGCCACTGGCGCAGAGGGGTGTGTGTGTGTTGTTTGAGCCTCTGGATGCAGATGTACCTGCAGCCAGATCTATTCTGGGTTTTCTTCCTGTTGGGGGTTAAGGACGTGGCTTTGGGACCAGCTTCCCCAGGTCAAATCTTGGCTCTCCCACTTACTTGCCAGCCAGTGGGTCTTGTATGAGTCCACTCTCTCTTTATGGCTCTCATCTGTAAAATGGGAATAAGAATTCCTAAGTCTAGGCTGTTGAGGAGGAAGTGAGCTGAAGAGGCAAACACAAGCCCTAAGGTGTTGGTCACTATCAGTGATGAGTCTCGATACTGACCTAGGCTTCCTTCACTTGCAACAGAAAGAGTCCTCAGGGACACATGGAGCCCGGCTGGAAATATCTTCCAACCCCGGGCATGGAGGAAGGCTGGACAACTGGCAGAACTGTCTAGGAGGACATAGACCGGTTCTCAGTCCCTTCTTTACCCAGCCACAGTCCCTCAGACCCATAGATGGACCAGTTCTGACCCAGTGTGCCCTCTATGATCCTTACCCCCACCAGCCAACAACTGGAACTAGAGGCCCGGGAGGATTCAGAGGTCCAGTGAGGCTGGAAACATGTGCCCACCAGTCAGGCCAGTCTCTTCGCTGACCCATTGGTCTCCCTTGGAAGATAAGCAATGAGTCCCTGTCCTGGCCAGCGCTGTGGTGCCCTCTTTAGCTAACACCTGCCCTGCTCAGCCCATGGCAGCCTTGCCCAAGCAATGGACTTCATCCATGGAGGCTCAGCTTGCTGCAAATAGCCGGACTCTCTGGAACCTACAGAAACCTGACCCCTTCCTACCCAAGGAAATCCCCAGCAGGGACCTGACCAAAGACATCACATAGTCAGTTATAGTTACAGAAGATGTTTGTAGAGAGTGGGACAGGGTTACTGACCACAGAGGAGCGACACATAGCTGGGGCCTGTCCAGGAAAATGCCCCTCAGAGCCATCCAGGGCTTTCCATCTTTAATAGCTGCTGCCATGGGACAGAAACAAGTCCAGTCTGGGGCACTTTCTTCCCAGTCACAGAAGCTTTGAAAGTAAATGCTCTTCCCTCTCTGAGACCCTGGATGACTGTTGGCAGCAGCTGAACATGAGCTCCTCCAATGAAGCCAAAGTCCTTGTATTGGCTACCAACCGCTGCATAACAAATTATCCCAACCTAGCAGCTGAAGACAACGTGTTTATTGTCTTGGAGGCCCTGCAAGGCAGAAATCTGAGAGCTCTCAGGGGGTCAGGCTGTGCAAGGGCTCTGGTTCCCCCAGGATTTGTCCGGAGCTGGAGCAAGTGCCCCTGTCCCACTTGTGTGGCTGTTGGCAGACTTCTCCCCTCCTGCTCCACTGGGCTTCTCATGATATGGCAGCAGCTTCCCCTAGAGAGAGGAGCCTCCTAACCAATATTAATGTCCCTGATAATTGAATCTTGGAAGTGACACACCCCTCACTTCTGCCAGAGAGCGACTTTGGTACTGAGCAGGAGGAGAGAGCGCTGGTCATAAATACCAGACGGCGGGGCCATGCTGGAAGCTGGCTGCTGCAGTGCCTTAGGGAGATCGGGAAGCCAGGTGGGGAGAACTGGAGTGGAGAGAAGTTGGAAATGTGAATGGCGATTGTCATACCCCAATCTAATCAGCTGTTCACCCCAGACACTTAGACACTAAGAACCCGATTGGACGCGGAGTGCCTAGAACACTAGAGGGACGGGATGAAGAGAGTGGCTCTGCTCTGTAGACTGGAGAATGAAGAGTTGGGGTGTGCATTGGAGACTCCCAGGGGGTTGGTCACCTCTGCGGGGCTAGTGTGGTGACCTGGGCAGGCACGCTGTGGGGTGGGTGAGGCAGGGCTGGGAACAGAGGGGTGGGCCCTGAGCAGTGCTGGAGGAAAGGAAGGTTTTGCTCAGGCAGCCAGGTCACTGGAGTGGAAAGAACTGTGAAGGAAATGCTTGGAGAAAGGGAGAGAGCAGGTGGGTGGCTTTCAGGATACCATCCCTTGCCCTTGCTGCCACAGGCCTCATGTCCCATCTCCCCACCCTCATGCACATTTCCTTCTCATTTTGCCCTACCAAGTCTTAGGTTCTGTGCATTTCCAGCAGAGATTTTAGCTTATCGTTTTCAGGTGGATGTGGATGTCTACGCTGAGCTCTGGAGCCTGCACAGACCTCAGAAGTTTCGGCTCAACCTCCATTTTCTTAGATTCCTGCTCCCCCACCCCCGTTCATCTTCTGCTGCCCCACATCTGGTCTGGTTCTGCTGGAAACTTTATCCCTGGAGGAGCAGAGCAAGTGGGCTGCTGCAGAGCCAGCCAGCAAATTCCTGAAGTGTGAACAGGTTGGTTTCCATCAAAAGATTTGAAAGTTCTGGACACCCAGACATGTCTCTTTGGGGTAATGACATTTGCAGGCCTTAATGCCTGTTTTCCAGCTTCTGTGAATGGAAGCTCTCTGCCTCCCCAAACTGCCACCTCCAAGTCCCCAAATCCCCAAGCCATGCTCCCTGAGGCATTCTCCTCCCTCCCAGAGACCTCCAGGACCTACAATCTGTTTGGATGGAACAAAACCAGGAGGCAGCTGCCCAACCCCAGGCCTGATTCTCCAGGCATGGCCAGCATCGCCCTTCACATTCTGGTCCCCATGATGGTTCACCCACAGCCTCCTCTCCTGCCAAGCTGCTTAGCAAGTTCTGCTCCTTAGTGCCAGAGATGCTTGATTTTTGTGTCAACTTGACTGGGCTATGGGATGCCCAGGTAACTGATTGAACATTATCTCTGGGTATGTGTGTAAGGATGGTTCCAGGAAAGAATAGCATTTGAATCAGTGGACTGAATAAAGCAGATGGCTCTTCCCAGTGTGGGTGAGCATCATCAAGCCCACTGAGAAATAAAAAGATGGAAGAAAGAATTCTTCTTCCCTCTCTCTCTCTTTTCTCTCCCTCTTTCCCTCCCTCCCTCCTTTCTTTTCTCCTGGCTGCTTGAGCTGAGACATGTCTTCTGTCCTTGGGCTGGGATTCACACATTGGGGCATTGTATTCTCAGGCCTTCTGACTGCAGTTGATACCACAGCTCTCCTGAATCTCTGGCTTACAGAGGTCTTGGGATTCCTCAGCTTCCATAATCACATGAGCCAATTTTATGTGTATATATATCCCACTGGTTCTGTTTTGGTGGAGAACCCTAATTCAGTTCCCCTTAAAAGAGTAAGAAGACAGGAGCCCTGAGGTGAGAGTTTGGTTCTATTTGTAGCTTGTGGGCCATGTCCAGCAAGTCAACTCCCCTCTCTGTCCTTGAGGGCCCCTGGGCACAGTCCCTGCCTCTCCTCACCTCACAGGAAAAGGAATCAATGCGATTGTGTAGCTGAGCAAATGTAAGCCATCATTATGCCCACTGTATGTAGGAGTTTACGTTTCTTTGGTTTAAGTTTTCACATGACGCAAATATTTGTACCAAAATCAGTTCAGGCCACTCCTTCAGCACCTCCCACCAAGTAGTTCAAAGGGAAAGATGCTTCCAGATCCAGAGGAATGACCAACGGCCACCTGTAGTTACTTGCACTGACATCTGCGGTGCCATGAAAGAGCCAACCCTCAGATGCTGGTTTGGTGGATGCTGGGTTTGTGTCCTCTTGGAGTCGAAGAATGAAACCGAGGGTCACCAAGGCTAGCATAGTAGATAGACTTTATTTTATAGAAAGCACAGCATAAAGGAAAAGAGCAGACTTTCCCCAGAGTGGGAGAAGGGGACAGAGCTGAAGAGGCAGTGAGGTTTGTCCTTTTTATATGACTTCTTCCTCAGGCACCAACAGAAAGAATGTGGCTCCTTCCTTAGCAGAAGGGAGTGTCTGCATCTGGAACCACCTTGCCAGACCCTTCTTACTAGCACGGGGGGACGTCAAATTGATCTTAAAGGAGAAGAACCGGTTTTCCCTTGCTTGACTCGAACATTCTTACTGCTCTGACTGCCTAACTTCCCTCCCCCGCTCACCTCCTTGTGAAAACCTGTTCAGAAAGTCACGGGGCTAGGCTGGCGTCCCCTCACTTTAAACATCCTTTTTCCTCCCCACAGTTGACTTCAGTGAAGGCAGCTCCTGGCTTCTAAGTGAGAACCAGGCAGGAGGGCTCTGTTTACCCCCTCTCTTCTCTCCCGCCTCCTTCTGTCACCCACCTCTGAAGCTGGTGAGGAAACTCCATGAAAAGTGCTGTTTTGGGCTGATGCCCTGCGCCTGTGGGTGACTGTGTCCTCCTTGCTTAGAAAGAGTCTTCACAAATTTACACGTTAAGACGAGGCTATCAGGATGGACCCTGATCCACTGAGCCTAGTGTCTTTTTTTTTTTTTTTAAGGGAACAGTGAGAGACAGAAAGAGAGAAGTGATTTTTATTTAGTTTTCCATGTGACTTTCATTCCTCAGACACTTTGTTGGGTATGTGATGCTGGGGTTTGAAATCGTGTCCTCACACATGCCAGGGAAAGTGCCACAACCACCGAGCCCAGCCCCGGGCCTGGTGTCTTTAAAGAACCAGAAGAAACGTAGACAGAGTGACACTCAGGGAGAAGGTCATGTGGTGACGGAGGCAGGAATAGCAGTGATGTGCCTACAAGCCAAGGAACCCCGCGAACCGGTGTCATCAGGAGAAGGCAAGAGAAAAGCACGGAAAAGACCTCCCTGGAGCCTTCCGAGAGAGCAGGCTCTGCGGGGACCTTGACTTCAGATTCCAGTCTCCGTAGCTGCAGGGAGTAAGTTTCTGTGTTTCAAGCCTCTCCTGTGTGGCCTAGCAACCCTGGGAAACTGTCACAGGCACTGCACACCCGGGAAGCTTCTGGACAAGGAGCCCTGAACGCTGAGATCCAGGGGTGGTTTTCCAATTTTGTCTATAGGAGCAGAGTTCCTCAAACCAGGTCAAATGAAAGGGCTGTGGTCAGGGCTGCATGGCCTCCTCCATCCTGCTTCTGTCTGCCATAGGCTCCCTTTTCCTCTCCCACCCCCAGATAGCTTACTTCCTCTTGGGTCTCAGTGTCCCCGTCAACTTGCAGAAGGCCTCCACAGCCACACCAGCAAAGTGGGCCTTCACAGCTTCATCTTGGTCCTGCTTAGTTTATGTATAGCCCAAGCCACAATTATTGTGCTGACTGATTTGTTAATTTGTTTTTCATGTATTTTCTTAGAAAATTAGACTCATCCCCTGCTAAGAGTTCAGACTGTATCCTGAGTAAGGAGGAGTGTTGTAGGCCAAACTGTGTTTTCTAACACTTTAGGGGCTGCAGGTGGAGGAAGGATTGGGCCCAGTGCTGGGCCTAGCATGAGGGCTCCCAGGTGGAGCCGTGAGCACAACCCAGGAGGCCAGCTAGGAGTCTGGCCAAGGTGGGTGACGGCCTGTGTGATGTAAGAGCTGTTAAGAAGCAGGTGGTTCCTGAGACACCAGGAAGAATGGAGGTGACTTGTGCCTGATTGGGTGTAGGGGAGAGGGAGAAGACAGAGAGAAAGAAGGACTCTGGTTTAGGATAGAGCAACGGAGAAGCGAGCAGAGTGGTGAGGCCTGTCTGCTGGGCTGAGATGCCTGCTGGCACCACGGTGGAGATGTGGTAGACATCTATAGACATGCCCTGGGGGCCTGGAGGGGACTTGCCTGGAGATGCTGAGTTGAGAGTCTTACACCTAGAGAGAGTAAAGGAGGCTTGGATGCGCCATGAGGGCATAGAGGAAATGAGAAAGTGGTCCTAGACAGAACACAGCAGAACATTCAAGTTCAAGACTGGGGAGAGGAAGAGAAGCCTGCAGAGGAGGCTGGAGAGCCCTGGCTAGACAGGGAATCCACGGGGAGGCTGCGAGCAGGCCAATCAAAGAGTTTGACAAGGGGAACATGGCCAGGATGTCCAGTGCTGTCCCCAGGACAAGCAAAAGGAGAAAAGGAACACTATCCATGGGATTGACAAGGGGGTCACTGATGATCTTGGCAAAAACCAATTTGGTGCGAGATGGGGGCAAAAGTCATGTTGTAGTGGGGAGTGTGTGTGTGTGTGTGTACAACTTTTTCTAGAAATCAGGCTACAGAGGAAAGGAGAGAGAGTTGAGCAATGGAGGAGAAGGAGGCATGGAGGGAATTTGGCTTGCTTGTCTTTGTGAACTTGTTGTAGTTTGGAGAACTGAACAGAAGGGAGAGGCTGAAGATGCAGGAGAGAGGGAGAGACAGAAGTGACTGCCTTTGAGAAGGCAGGAGGGCTGGGATGCAGAGCCTGCAAAGAAGGGATGCCCATGGAGGAAGAAAGGAAAGAGGAGAGGCAGATGAGGCAGCTGTTTGGGGAAGAGTACACAGCCCAGCAGTAGGGACAGACCCATGAGCAAGTGCTCCCACCAAAGCAGCCCAGGGTGGGGCAGATGGCAGTGCAGAGGGCTTGCAAGAGGCTGCCTCCCAGCAGCCCTGCCCTTCCTCCCTCTGGGCCCTGATGATTGCTTGTGCATTCTTCAGAGCTGGACTCCAACATCACATCCCCAGGAAAGCCACTCTGAGCCTTGCCAGAGACACATGGCCCCATGACATTTATTCTCCTTGTACCACTCACTGCCCCTCAGAGCCCTTTTCCATAAAACCTGGATATCCCTCCTTCTCTCTTTCTCATTCACTTTGATTGACAACATTCCATCATCACCTCTCCCTGTGGTGAGCAGAAGAATGGCTGCCACAAGCACATCCACATTAAAGTCTCAGGAACCCGAGAATGTGTTATTTTACTTGGCTAAACAGGCTTTGCTAATGTGACTAACATAAGAGTCCCAAGATGGGGAGATTATTCTAGATTACCTGATGGACACAACACCTTCATATGGGCCATGGAAGAGGGAGGCAGGAGTCAGAGGAAGAGATGTGACCATGCTGCTTCAAAGGTAGGGGAAGAGGCTGCCTGCCAGGCAACACAGGTGGCCTCTACACGGAAAGAGAGGAGAGGGGGTGGGTTCTTCCTCATAGGACAGAAGGAAACGGCCCTGTTGGCCCCTTAATTTTAAATCAATGAGACTGATTTTTGGATTTCTGGCCTCCAGCACTGTAAGATAATATATTTATATTGTTTTAAGCCACTACATTTGTGGAAATTTGTTATGACAGCAATAGCAAACCAATACAACCCCTCCCTCATGTTTACATTTCGCTGTCCTCACCCAGACTACTCTAGTTATGCCCCCAACATCAACCCCACTCATGTATTTAATATATGATATATATATTAAATATATATATATCATATATTACACAGTGCACTTTCCAATGTATGTTTTTGAATTATATAGATGTTATTGTATTTTAGCTTTCTCACTTCATCACATTTTTCTCTCAGAGCTAATTTTAAAAATTTCGTGCACCTGCCTATTACACAAAATTCCATGATGCACATTAACTACCATTGGCTTGGAGCACTAAGGTTTCTGCCAACATTTCTGGCGTGAACATCCTCATACGTCATCCTCATGGAAGCATGAGAATTTCTGTTTGGAATACCCACAGGTGGGCTGTTAGCCCATGAGCACCATGCAAAATTCATCCACCAAGTACTGGCAGAACTGACGCTCCCCATGCACCATTATCTCCACAGGGCTTGGTGGCTCTGTTCCCTAACTTCTCCACTGTCTGATGTCTGGATTTCTAATTTTTGCCAGTATTGTGGTTATAAGGTGGCACATCTATATGTCTGAATTTCATTACCCTAAGGCCACAAGCTCACATAGCTCTTCCCATACATCTTAGGCATTTTGCATTTTTCTTCTGTGAATTGAATATTGATCTCCTTTGCCAATGTGCTGAGAGTTGTGTCTTACCTTGTTGTTTTGCAGAAGTTCCTTATGTCTCTTCCTATATCTAGTCTGTTTTAATCATTTAAACTGTTTTCTCCCAGGGTATCATATAACTTTGCACATTGTGTTATTTATTGAACAAAATCTGTTAATTCTGACAGACAGATCATCACTTTCCCCTCTTAAGTGTTGTACACATGGAGCCTTGAATACAAGATCCTTCCCTGTCCCCCAGTCATGGATAGTCTTAGACCATCTTATTATTCTTATTATTTCTCCTCTAAATTTTTTATAGTTACCTTTTGTTTCCAGCTGGTATTTACCTTTTTTATAAAGTCTTACAATTTGATGCACAAATCTCAGATTTGTAAACATGTTGCTGGTGTGACTAAAAGTTTACTTCCTAACTTGTTGCCATTTTAAAGGAGTACTTTTGAATTTTATTGGTTGATCTTTTATCAGCTACCTTGACGAATTATTTATTTTAGTTCTATTAGTTTGTACACTGATAACTTTTATCTACAGATTATCATATTTTCTACAACTGATAATTTCATTTCTTCCATTAAAATGATAACAATGCTCATTTCTTTTTCTTATCTTATTGCTTTGGTAGACCCTCCAGTACTATGTTGAGTAATGATAGTTGGGTTAGTCAGTTTTCCGTTGCTGTGCAAAAATATCTGAATCCAGGTACTTATAAAGAGAAGAGATTTATTTAGCTGACAGTTTTGGAGGCTGAAAGTCCAAATATTATAGCCCTTTGGTGGATGGCATCATGATGGGAATATGTGTAAGAGGGAGAGATCACATGGTAAGACAGGTTCACTTTTCCATGACAACTAACTATCTCAAGAACTAACTCAGTGTTCCATGAGAACAACCTTAATCCCTTCCACAGAGAGTACCCCCACAACCTAACTAACTCCCACTAGGCCCCACCTCTTAAAGGTTCCACCACCTCTCAACATTGTCACACATGAACCTGGGAAGACACACTCAAACCATATATAAATCATCCCTGTCTTTTACCTAAGAATAATACATATAGAAGTGTATTTGCTGTAGGATTTTAATAGAAATCCATTTTTGAGTTAAAGAAGTTTCCTCCTATTTTTGGTATCTGAGAATTTTTATCATAAAGAGATGTTGTATTTGATGAGATACTGTGTGATTTTTTTTCTCCCTTAACCTATAAATGTGGTGAAAACATACATAGATTTCTAGACGATACTGAACCGTTCTGAAATTCCTGATGTGCTATTTTCAAAATAATTTGCTAATATTTTATGCAGAATAACAGCCAGAGCAATAAGCAAAATCATCTACAAAGTTCTTTCCTTGCAATGTTCTTACATAGTTTTGAGAGCAAGGTTATAATGACCTGATGAAGAGAGTCAGGCAGGTTGCTCTCTTCTATCAGGATTGGCCTGGAAGAGGCAGCTAAGACAGTCTTACCATGTCTTTTCCGCAAGTCAAGGTTTTTATTCAAAGAATAATAAGGCCTGTCAAGAATGTGGGTTTTCATGGCCTTAAAAGCCTGTCTTCAGTTTGTCAGAGTGGGGCTACATGAGAGCAGGAATCAGGGCTGCTAATGAAGGTTTAGGCAGATGGAAAGGTGAGTCACGAAATAAGCAACCATGCTGTCCAGATCAGACCTCTCTCTGGAGCAGTTTCCAAAACTGGACAAGGCAGGCAACCGGTACAGAACCGGACACTCTGGGTCAGGCTTCAAGTTCGGCTCTACTCACAGCCTGTGTGACCTGGGGTTAAACACTTCGCTCTCTGTGCTTGTGTCTCTAAAATCTATGAAATGGATTAGAGATGATTTGAGGTTCTTTCTAGCTATGATTTGTCATTACTTAGGGGATCAGTACTTGGGGAAAGGTAGTAGAAGATACAATGATTCAAAGGAAAATTTTAAAACTCAAGTCATGATAAAAGTCAGGTTTTCCTGAATCAAGTCAGTGACTAATATGAAAAATAATACTAATAATAGAATGATGGATTGCAACCAATGATTGTTCTTGAGGACTACGTGCCTTCAGGGGCCAGCATGGTGCCCAAATGATAGTCCTTTGGCCCACATGCATTGGTTATTTTTGTCCATTCTGGGGGATGTGGCAATTTCTCCTGCCTTGCTGGCTTTCCTAGCATGAGTTTGGCAATGACTCACCACGCAGCTCAGTAACGAGACACGAACCAGCTTCTCTACACATGGTGTCTTCTGTTCTCAGGTCTTTTATAAAACATTTGGTTGTTACTTTGAAAGAAAATAGAAAAATTATGATTGTTTTCCAGCTTCTTCCACTAATATCTGATGGCCATCTGCTGCCCTCTTGCCATGCCTCTCTGTGTGCCTGGTGTTGCTATGTTTTAGTATCATATCGTTGAGGTTGTTTTTAAATGATGCTTTAAGTAGTAATCAAGCTGAATACACACAAGGCCAATGATGCACAAAGTGACAGTGACACGAAGAGCCAGGATTCTGTGCGTAGACCTGCATCACAACAGCTGGTGGGCTGACAGGAGCTCGTGAGGGTCCAGTGAGTGTGGATACATCTTAATTTCAGAGATGTTAAAATGCACTTCTGAGAATTGATGACATATGGTAATTAAGGAAGGTGCCAATGATGATCAAATAGAAATGAAGTGACAAATTCTTTTGGGGGCGCTTTTTAAAAATTTTATTTTATTTTTTAAAGAGAGAGAGAGAGAGAGAGAGAATCAACCTTATTTTTTCATCTGGCTTTTGTTTCTCCAATACTCAGTAGTGCATGTGATGCTGGGGTTTGAACCAGGGTCCTTGTGTGTGCCAGGCAATTACTCTAACCACTGAGCAACCAGCCCCTGCAAGCATTTTTTAATGAGCACATTATAGTCATTCATAATAGTGGGGCTCAGGGTGACATGGTCATAAATACATGCAACATCATTTGCTCCATTTCAATCCCCAGTGCTTCCCCTTTCACTCCCCTCCTCCCTGACTACCTTCCTCCACTCCATTGGTCTTGCTTCCATATATTTATTTATGTCAGTTGCATTATAGTTATACGTAAGAGTGGAATTCGTCGTGATATACTCATACATGCACATAGAATAATTTGGTCGATTTCATTTCACAATTTCTTCCGTTTTGCATTCTTCCTCCCTCCCCCTCAATCCCTTTCCTCAACGTATAGTGGCAAACTCTGCAATCCAAATTATAGGTGTGTTTATAGAGATGACCCTGAGACCTCCCCAAGCTCAAGGGCTCTGCGTGTTCTGTAGTGAGGAGGTCCCATGCTGACCCACCTGAGCCCCCTGCTGGTGCGAGTGTGATGCAGGAGTACTCTCCACTCTCCAGATGCTCTGGAGTCAGGCTGGCCAGGTGCAAGTCTGTCTGGGGCTGGGCTTAGAGGTCAGTCTGTAGTCAGTGAGTAGTTAGTTCATAGAAGTTTGGGGCAGCCATTGAAGGTTGGGGTCAACATTCAAGTACGTTTCATGCTCAGAGTCATTCTCTAGGTGAGGTGTCTCTGGGTTCATGGTCAACCTGTGACTGAAGTTTGGAGCTAGTTAGTATAGGGATTTATGGATCTTTGTGTGGCAGGGTTTAAAGTCAGTCTATGTTGAGGGGTCAGTATGTGGATGGAAACTTGGACCAGAGAACACTGGCCTTGGCCCTGAGCAGCTCTCACTTCTCTACCCATGGCAACGAGCCCCAGGCTTGATCCTTTTGGCCAAACAGACTACCTGCTTGGGCATCTACACAACATGTAGTCTGGGAAGATCTTTCTTGGCACCCTTGCCCATGGAAAACCTTGGCACTGACCCTCACAGAGGCTCTGCTCAGAGATCTGGGGCAGCCTACCCCTGTGTCCGAACACAGCAAGGTACCTCTGTGCTGGCTGGTACCCACCTCCCCAGAGGAGTGGAAGGCTCATGTAGGAAAATGTGCTGTGTATAGCAAGCTCAAAGTGCCCAAATGTGCTATCCAATTGGCACAGCTATGGGGCAGCAAGGATCCTGGGTTCAAGTTCTGTTTCTCTCACCATGAAATGAACTACCATGGGTGAGCCATTTGCCCTCTCCAAACACTTAAGTGTTCTGGTAGCACAATAGAACCAGATTTTCCTTGAGGGTGAAATGAGATAAAAAGTTGAAATTTATTATGGAAGCTGTAAAGTGCCATAACATAGTGGAGAATGGTGGTGATTATGAACAATGACAGTCATTATTACATGGCTCTCAATCTTCACAACGTGCTGGGAAATGCAGTTCCACTGTGAACCCAGAAAGAGGAAATGGTGTGATGAACACATGGCCTTGTCTCCACTTAAGAAGATACCATGGTCCTCATTTTACAGATGAGAATATTGAGACTTGCAGATGGTAGGATTTACCCAAGGCTGCATGAGTCAGAGCTTCTTTGAGTCCTGTTCTAGGAGTTGTGTCAGGACCCCAGGTGCCTTTGTGTGGAGTGTTTCTGATAGTTTCTTCATCGTTCTTCAGAAAAAAACCCTGCCATTGTCCAAATCATAGCACAACAATAAAGGCAATAGTAACAGTTCACTTTCTGCTATTGTCACTTTTCATCCTCATAGAAATCTTTCAAAGCAGGATCTAATTAGGCCTAAAGATCTCAGGGGAAATTTTACAGATGGCCACAGAAAGGATGAGTGTGGGAGTGACTTGTGAGTGTGACCAGTCCAGGGCTTAATCCCAGAGTTTTCTAGTTTCAAAGCCCACATTATACCATCATGTAATACTAAAACTGTGTGGGAGGGAGTCAAACCTCCTCTCCTCTGGGCCTTACCCAGCCTGCCACTGACACCTTGATGCAACTTTGGACTTGTCTAGCATTCTCATTGGTAGAAAATGAAGCATCCACCAAGGCTACTTCCCAGGGGTAGCTGAGAATCAAGTGCATGGAGGAATATATTAGAAAGGTCAAATTGTTGCATGAATGGAAGGGATTTTAATATCCTCACAACTTTCTACTGCTCTCCACTTCTTCCCAATTTCCTCGCTCTCCATCAAAAACACAAAAGTGATGATTATTTCAGGGGACACAAGAAGGGGTCTGTCCCATGAAAAGGACTCTCCTCCCAGCCTCCTGGGGGTTCTTTCAGTTTTTAGGCTGTTCCAAGTACCCCCAGAAGACTGCCACCGTTTCCCTCTGCAGCAATGGAAACAATTAGCTTCATTCTTCCTATTCGGATAGTCATGCTTCATTGAGCTTTTAAATATGATCTTTGTTTGGAGTGCATTTTCAAACCCTCTCAGGTTCTATTTTTACTTTTCTTGCTGGAGGAACTCTATAGCAGACTATTCCAGCACAAACGGCCCTAATTAATTTTCCCTGCCTTTAAATATTTTTTTTCAAAGTATGTGTTTGAAAAAGACATTGAAAAAAAATTCCATGATTCTGGAGGCGGATTCCAACATATTTCTCACTGCTTTCCGCTTGGAAAGCAGCCTTCCCCTCCTGCCTGCCCAGTGGCCTCGTGCACCGCTGTTTTGCAGCTGGCTAGGGCTCGCTGCTCCTCCTCCTGACAGGACGGTCCGCCTCCTCCATCCCTCTCTCCAACCCAGCCTCTCAGGCCACAAACCACCTTTGTGCCAGAGTCTGAGGGCCCAGGGAGAAGCAGAGGGTCCTGGTTATAGGTCTGGCAAAAGTGAGGGAGGAAAGAAGGCCTCTGAAGGCCAGAATCAAAAAAACAGGACTGGGATCATTGGAAAAACCATTAGGGTAGATTCCTTTGCCCTGAATCTTCATTCCCAGCATGGCCACAGGGCCAAACCATACATGTTGGATAGTGATTTATTATCAATCTGGCTCTCTAGGCTTTGAACTGATGTTCCTCAAACTGCATGTGTCCTCAAAATGCCATGGGAAGTCTGAGCCTAAGACCCCAAGGTGAGAGAGAAGATTTTAGGATCCAGAATGTAGGGTGGGGGAGGCAGTCTTAGCCTGGGGAATGATTCTGGCTTTCAGGTTTTCCACCGAACAGAAGTTGATTTCAAAGTGCAGATGCTTTTAGAAAACACATAAGAAAAGGTTTTCTCCTTTCCAGCTCTCAGCTGCCAGGGTGCAGGCTCCGGCTTCCTGGAATGAATCCTAAACCAAGGCAGGGAAGCTAAAGTCTTCCAAGATGTGAACTGAGTCTCCCGCATTTGAGAGCCCTGAGCCTGAAAGCCCACCATTAGCACTTCATGCTTTACGATGCTGGTCTCCATCCCTGACGAGATGCAAAGCATTTTTAGCCAGCGCTTGAAAGGTGTGGGTAGCGGTGACCAGGAACAATCTCTCCTCTTCCTGTTTCCCTCTCTGCCCTCCTCTGCCTCCTTTCTGTCTTGCCTGCTCCCTCCAGCCTATCTCTCTTCTCCCTGGTCTCCTCCTCTCTTTGGGCTCCCCTTGCTCCCCAGGAAGCAGCCATTATTGTTCTTCCAGGAGAGTCCAGTCCTCAGCATCGCATTCTTCTGCTAGAACTGGGGCCATCTGGGCCTGTGCTTCAGCTGTAGCTGGAAAAATAGGCTTCAGGCTGATTTCCACCTAGGGTTACCTGGGTCTCGCTGGTCAACCTAAGATGACCTCTCTTGTTTCTTTTGGATGGAGCTGGGATTGAGCTTGGCTGGAGGAAAGGGGAGCTTCGCTTTATAGAAACACTGAACAAGACAATGAGCAAACTCCTGTGCATGGGCCTCCAAATGCTGGGCCTCCAGACTCTCCTTTAGCACCCTGCACCTCCAGCCTACGAGCATCCCAGGTTGGACCTCTGCTCTTTGGTCATTGATTATGGACAACACATCCCAGCTGCCCAGCTCCAGGCCCAAGTCTGAATTCACAGGAGCAAATGTAGAACACGCAGGACCCTGGGCAAATCCTCACAGGGAATCTCTGACGTGGAGGTGCACATGGACAAAGGGCCCATTGCGGCAGAACTGAACTGCTGTAGCCATGTCACACCCCATGGCAGAAGTATCCTGCAGCGCATCTCAGGAGAAACCAGTCCCAGGAGCCTGCAGAGAGTGTGCAGGACAGACAAGGGCTAAGAAGACTCGACTCTGCAGAGAGCTCAAGAGTAGGAGCCCCAGAAGGAGCGAAAGAACGAAATGGAGCAAAAGACATACTTGAAAAGACAAAGGCCAATAATTTACCAAAACTCCAGACAGATACATTCCACATTGCTAATTCTGTATTACTAATTCTTAAACCCCAAAGCCCTTGGTGGTCTGATTTCAGAAACTTCACTCTTGTCATGCTGCTATAGCACCTGTATAAATTCATGATGAATGCTTATCCTTTCAGTAATCACATTCATAGTCTCTTTAGAGATTTATCAATTTTATTTGTTTTTCAAACAACCAACTTGTGACTTTATTGATTTTTATTTATTGCTTATATTCTATTTCATTAGTGTTTGTTCTTATTTCTATTATTTCCCCATTATTTTTGGAGGGGTATGAATGCTATTCTTTGTTCTAATTTCTCAAGACACTGATTTTCAGCCTTTTTTTCTAATACATGAGTTTAAAGCTGCACGTATGTTTCTAAGTACAACTTTAGCTAAGATGCTGGAGATGAGCACTAGAAAAATGGATTTCATTCTTTCTTCTTTTCTTACACAAAAGCACACAAGGTTATAAATTTCCCACCAAGCACAGATATGTTTCTACATGTCATGTTTATCAATTCAACTGGTTTCTAATTTCTGTTGCAACTTTTTTAACCCATGTATTATATGAAGCATAATTCTTAATTTGCAAATATTTGGGATATCCTAGTTATCTTGTCCTTATTGATGCTGAGATTTTACTTATTTATTTATCTCTTCCACAGTGGCCAAAGGACATACTTTGACCCATTTCTGCTATTTGGTATTTGTTGAGATGTGCTTTATCCTAGTGTGTGGTTGTGTTGATGTGTTTCATGTGCACTTGGATATGCTTCCTACTGATGTTAAGTACAGGTTCTATATTCAGTGGGTTTTGTTATATTGTTCAAATATATTTCCTTACAAGTTTTTTGGTTTTCTATTGCTTGCTTGTTCCTTCAGTTACTGAAAGAGGTATATTAGAGTCTTTCATTATAACTGTGATTTTTGTTTACTTCTCCTATTAATTTTTGCTTTACATAATTCAAAGCTATGGTATTAGGTACATAAAAATTTGGGAGAATTGTAACTTCCTGATAGATGAAGACTTTTGTCATGAAATGTCTCTTGGATTCTAGAAATGGTTCTTGCCTCAAACTCAACTTTTTCTTGGTTACTGTGTACTCGTATGTTTTTTTTTCTTTTTCTATTAATTTTTTATTGTCTCAATATAGTCTTACATATTGGAGAGCATCGCTGTTTCATATTCGTGTATACATAGGTATTGTCAAAGTTAAGTTAAGCCTGACCCTTGTCCAGGATTCCCCCCACCCATCCATTCCCTGATCTCATGTCTCTTCTGTAATACCCCATGTTATAGATAGAACTGAGCATATACGTGTATATTGATTATTGAAATTTTTGGGTTTATATGCCTGCCTGAGTATAGTTTGGTTTTTCATGGGAGCCCAGCGTCCCCAGCCTCATTGATAACCCCCCTTTTCCCTCCCTCCCTCTCCCCTCCCTCTCTCCCTTCTCTCAATATGTTTTTTCCCTATCCCTTTACTTTTTGCTTCATGATGTGTTCATTTTAGGCTGAACCATGTGGGACTGCTATTTTTTAAATTTTTATTCACTTATTTATTGGTACTGGGGATTGAACCCAAGGGCACTTAACCACTGTGCCATATCACCAGCCCTTTTTATTTTTTATTTGAGAAAGGGTCTCCCTAAGTCACGTACGGCCTTGCTAAGTTGCTGAGTCTGACTTGGAGCTTGCGATCCTCCTGCTTCAGCCTCCTGAGTCGCTGGGTTTATAGGTGTGCACCACCTTGCCTGGCAGAAATTTCTATTTTTAGAGGTAAAAAATTATTGAATATTGTTTCTTTCATATGAGTGAACTTCACATTTAAAAGCCAGTATCTTGTAAGCAGCCCATTTTTTAAAAATCCAATTTGAAAATCTTTGTCTTTCACAATTTTCGAGTGTATATATCTAAGTGAGCAGTGTCCCCTGCAAAGAAATGCCTTTGGGAAGCTCTACAAACATTCTAACAATCCTGCCATCGCTCAAAACATTTTTGGAACTTCTCTACTGAAATTGCCCTAAGACTCGGTTTATGAGCCATACAAAAAAGACAGACTTACTAATTTATGGTCACATATAATTTTCCACCTCTGATACTGTCACCAAGCTTGATTGCTCATCTTGGCTCCGAACAATTTCCTCTTCCAAAATAAAATCCAATCTTGAAATGTGAAAAAAAAAACCAACTTTGTCTTTCAGATGGACTATTTGGTCCATTTATATTTAAAGTATTTATTTCTTTGGCTGATATAATTGCTTTTCTATCTGCCATCTTAACTATTTGCTGTCTGTTTATCTATTCTCTTCTATGTTCTTTTTCTTGTCTTCTTTGGGGTTAATAAAATATTTTTCATTATTTCATCTCCCCCATTACTTTGTTAGTTTTATGTTCTTTTACTATTATTTTAGAGATTACCCTAGATTACTTACCTTATTATGAGTTCTTAACTTTTATAAATTCTTAGATAATGACAGAACATTTTACTCTCATTTATTTCTCTTCTTTGGAATTTATTATTTGCATACATGCTAATTTCAGGTAATTTTTAATTTTTTTTATTTTTTAAAGAGAGAAGACAGTGAGAGAGAGAGAGAGAGAGAATCAATTTTTATTGAGTTTTTCACATGGCCTTCATTGCTCTGACACTTAGTTGTGTATGTGGGTGCTGGGGTTTGAACCCATGTGTTTGCTCATGCTGGGCAAGTGCCATAATCCCCGAGCCACTGCTCCAGCGCCAATTTCAGGTCTATTTTAAAGTTAGTATTACATTAATGTCTTGTGAAGTCAATATGTATTTAGTCTTGTCCATATATCTACCCCTTCTGTTGTTATTCCTTCCTATATTTCCTTATTTTCATATCTGTGATCATTTCCTTTTGCCCAAAGAATTCACTTTAGGGCCTGGAGCGGTGGCTCAGCGATTATGGTGCATGCCTGGCATGCATGAGTACCCGAGTTCAAACCCCAGCACCACATACACAGCGACGTGTCCAAGCAACAAAAACCACATGAATAACTAAATAAAAATTGATTCTGTTTCTCTCTCACACACACACTGTCCCTCTCTCTTAAAAAATTAAAACAATTCATTTTAGTGTTTATGTTAGTGTGGGTCTACTAGTGTTGAATTCTTTTGGTTCCTGTGTGTCTGGAAATAATTTTATTTTGCCTACACTTTTAGAAGATATTTTCCCTGGGTATACAATTCTAGGTTGACAATTTTTTTTATTTTAGAAACTTGAAGATATCATTCCATTGTCATCTGCCTTTCATCTTTTTATTGTATTTTTAAAGATATGTGTTTTTTTAACCTGGACTCCTTTTATGAATATTCTCTTTATCTTTGGTATTCAAAGTTTGCTGTGACATACCTAGGTGTGATTTTCTTTCTATTTATCCTACTAGACTTGATTGTACTTTTTGCATCTCTGCCCTTATGTCTTGTCATTGTGGAAATTCTTGGTCATTAGTTCTATATTTCTCCAAATACCCCTCCTCTATTCTTTTCTTCTTCTGGGACTATAGTTGTATGTATATTTGGGCTTTCCATCATGCCTTATGTTTTGTTACATACTTTAAAAAATACAACTTGACTTATCCTCTCCAGTCATGCCAATCTGCTATTTAGCCATATACTAAATTCTTTTCTATTTTTTGTTTGGTGCTGGGGGTTGAACCTAGTGGTGCTTAAGCACTGAGTCACATCACCAGCCCTTTTTTTTTTTTTTGAGACAAGATCTCTCTAAGTTGTTTAGGGCCTTGCTAAGTTGCTGAGGCTGGCTTTGAATTTTTGATCCTCCTACCTCTGCCTCCCAAGTCACTGCAATTACAGGTGTGCACCACCATGCCTGACAGAGCCACATATTTAATTCTTCATTTCATGAATGACATATTTAATTCTTAATTTCATGAATGACATTCTTTTTCCATTTTAGAATTTGTTTTTTAGGTTGATGTTCTCCAAGTAAAAATATCCATCTTATTTTATTTTTTTATGAACACATTAGTCACAATTATTTTAAAGCTTATGACTGTGTTATCTGCGTGTTTGCTTTTTCTCTTGGACCTTAACTTAATATGCTTAGTATTTTTTTAAAGAGAGAAGGACAGTGAGAGAGAGAGAGAGTCAATTTTTATTTAGTTTTTTACATGGCATTCATTGCTCTGACCCTTAGCTGTGTACATGGATGCTGGGGCTTGAACCCGTGTACTTGTGCATGCCAGGCAAGCGCCGTAACCGCTGAGCCACCAATCCAGCCCCTATGCTTAGTATTTTTGACTGAATACTGGAGAGTTCATATGAAAACTTGTGGAAATTTTGGATAAATTTGTTTTCTCCTATAGAGGACCTTATCCTCCAGCAAGCAGCTAGAGTGGAGGCTGTCTGTCCACCTCATTGCAGACCCAGGTTGAATTGACTTGAAGTTTGGTTTCAGTCTCAACATTTGTTTTGCGGTTCCTCTGGAGCGTCTTGCCTCCCAGGGTGTAGCCCATTAGTGGTCCCAGGTGCTGGGCTATGTTTTGGATCCCTCATCCTTAGAAAATTCTAAACTTAAATTTTTGTCTCCCAGGAATCATGGAAGTTTTCCAACCATTTTTTTCCTTAACTTCTTAGCCTCTCACTTCCATAGCTAAGGATGGGCAAATACCCCAAGGAGAAAAATACCAACAGCCAGGCTCATTTTTCTGTGCCCTGTGTCTCTTGGAACTTGGCTCCTCCAGCCCCATCTGCCTCGGAAGCCTGGGTTTGCTTTGTCTCTGCTCTGTGTGATAATCTAGACCTCTGTGGCTTCTCTGCCTTGCTGTGGGTAAACTCTGCCAGGCTCTCAATCCTCACCCTACACAAAATGTCCCCAGGTGAAAAGAGATATGTAAGTATTATGGTATTTCAAGAAACTTCTCCTTTTTTCTCCCAAATCTTGGCCCCTTGATCTCCTTGGGAGTTTAAAACTCTGGAAAGAGATTTTTAAAAACATTTTATCCAGCTTTTTAAGTGGCTCTCTTTGGTCTGATACAAGTTACTCCATTGTAGCCAGAAGTGAAAGTATAAGCCTTCATCTTTTAAAATCTTAGTTTAATGATTTTCAAGATAATAGAACCTATTATTTCACTGAAATCTTTTTGCTGTTCTTTGAGGGCATAAACAAATAAACCCTAAGTACTTTTGTACACTTTTGGCTGAGGTGTCTTAGGCTTATCTCCCAGTCACATTCTAACAATAAACTTTCAATGTTATTGTGCTTATATTTTTAAAAGTGTCAGCCTAAGCATTATCTTCTTGGAATCTCACCCAAATCCTGTGGCTGAAATAGGTATCATTTTTTTCCATTTTGCACATGAAGATAGTGAAGCTCATTAAAATGTATTTAACAAAGAAGTGAAATGAATTCTTCTAATGCTGCTAATTAACTAAAATTTAGATCCGCATGTTTCTTTTTGATTGTAGTCTCCCTCAGCCAGAAGCTTCTCCTGATTACTCTGCAGGGTTAACCGGAGGTAGACAGTAGGAATACTTGCTGAGTTGATTTATGTTGTACTGCAGCAGCTGATCCTAGGCTGAGGCTCCCAGCCTCACCCTGGCTCTTCACTGTTGCATCAGATTTTATTTAAAAAGGAACTAAGAATAATAAATCAAATTCTAGGGCCAAAAGAAACACACAGAAATTGATGAGAAATACAACATAAATTCACTAAAAGTCTTACTCAGTATTTATTGTCCTCTCTTATATTTAGGCCCATCTGAGGGTAGCTATATCAGACAAGTCTGCCCCTGTCGGACAGGCAGCTTAACTAGCCGCTGCTCACCACTCCCAAACTCCAGCAAACAAGAATAAAGCGAACTGACATCATGTAACAGTTAATGGACCCATTATGTTCTAAAATGATAGGCATGTAAATTGAAGCAGTTTCTGCAACAAGTCTCTCAAAATTCCAGGGGTGGGAGGAATACAACCTTCATTTTCAAAGTAAATTTTGAAGTTTTTTAAAAAGAACTGCCCTTTGAAACATTGCTGAAATAGTCCGGAAGGACTACAGATGTTTTGAAATAAATTATTGGTGAGATTGTCAAACTTTGGAAAAGGCGATCTTCCCCCCCATCTGGGTCACGGGAGGATTCAACAGGGTTTCATAAGTATCCAGCTGAGGTCCGGTCAATTCTTGAGTCTTTTGCAGGACTTGGGGAAAGTATTTTTCATTTGTTAAAAAAGTAGAAACGTAATTTCTGTTATTTGCTCACTCAATACAAATCTCCAAAGTCCTGTCTCAAGTTCTCATCTGTCTGCAGCTCAGAAACCAAACCCCTCAATAGTCACAATTGCCAACTTTGTTTATAGAATGGTCTGCTAGGCAGAGAGACAAAGGATTTGCTGGATCTGTTTAAAAAGTGCTCTAATCACCTCTATGGTGTGTGTGTGTGTGTGTGTGTGTGTGTAGTAAAATGTGCCCATATAAAGTGTACAGTGCAATGAGTTATGACAAATGTGAACTGAAACTTTCAATATCATCGTTCCGTTCTCATAGAACATTCATGTACCTCCAAACTTGCTTACGCTCTCTCTGTCCCACTCTTTTTATTTATTATTTGTTTATTTTTAAAGAATGAGGGACAGTGAGAGAGAGAAAGAAAGAAAGAGAAATAATTTTTATTTAGGTTTTCATGTGGCTTTTGTTGCTCTCGGACTTCATTGTGTATGTGGTGCTGGGGTTTGAACTCGCGTACTCACGCATGCTGGGCAAGAGCCGTAACTGCCGAGCCATAACTGCGGAGCCACCGCTCCAGCCCCACTCTTTTTATCTTTTAAAGAGAGAGTCAATTTTTAAAATTGATTTTTTCATCTTGTTCTTGTTTTTCTGACTCTTAGTTGTGCATATGGTGCTGGGGTTTGAACCTGGCTCCTCATGCATGCCACGCAAGCATTCTACCACTGAGCCACCTCTTCAGCGCCTGTCCCAATCACTTACAATAGCTCTAGACTATTGCTGATCAACTTTTTCTCACAACTGCAGAGATAAATTATTTCTAGAGTCTCTAGAGTTTTAAATGAATGGAACCATAAGTATGTCCTTTCTTTGCTGATTTCTTTTATGCAGCATAACTATTTAGAAGCTCACCAGGTAGTTGCCTGGATCCCCAGTCATGCCTTTGCTTTGCTAAGCAGGATTTCATTATATATGCATGTGCCATGATTTATCCACTTGCTAGTTTATATGCATTTGAGTAATGTTTAGCTTTTAGTAAGTTTCTGTGACATGTACGTATAGGTCTTCATGTAGACATGTCTTCATCTTTTTGGGATAAATTCCTAGAAGGAGAATTTATGGATCACATGATACATGTATGTTTAACTTCGTAAGAAACTGCTAACCTTTTCTGAAGAGGTCACACCATTTTACATTATCACCAGCAAATGTTCTGCATTCTTGATTGTCAGTTTTTAAACATTAACCCTTCTTATGGGTATGTAGTTATGTCACATTGTGGTTTAAACTTTTTGTTTTCACACTAACTAGCAACATTGAGCAACCTTTCGCCTGCCTATTGGCCATTCATCCTTCTTTTCTTTTTTTTCTGAAGTATCTCTCTGAATCTATAGAGCATCTTATTTTTTTTAGTTTTTGCTATGCTGAGACTTGAATGCAGGCACTTGCACATGCTAAGCAGGTGGTTTACCCCTGAGTTATACCCCTAACAGGTTTTTAATTGGGTTTTATGCTATTATTGGGTTCTAAGAGTATTTTTAGATATTCAGAGTAGAAGACTTTTGTCATATATACGTGTGTCTGTGTGTGTTACAAAATGCATGTATATATATATTTTTTTCTTAACATTTTCTTCTAGGCTTTGGTTTTTTTTCATTTGTTAAAAATGTTTTTCAAAGAACATAAGCTTTTAATTTTGACAAAGACTGTTTCAGAATTCACAAATTAATATGTTGAAGCCCTTGCTTCCAATGTAGCTGTGCTTGGAGATAGGACTTTCGAGGTTGTAATTAGGATTCGATGGGGTCATCAGGTTGGCTCTCTAATCCAATAGGTATTACAATTCTTATAAAAGAAGAAGATACCCCAGGGGTGTGCAAGTACTGAGGAAAAGTCATGTGAGGGCACAGTGAGAAGGCAGGGACCTACAAGCTAGGAAGAGAGGCCTCAGGAAAACCAACCCTGCCAGCACCTTCGTCTTGGACTTCCAACCCCGGAACCGTGAGAAAATAAGTTCTTATTGCTTAAATCATCCAGTCTGTGGTGTTCTGCTATGGTAACCCTCACTGTCTAATAGAAAAACCAAGTTATAAATTTTTTCTCTTGTAATCGTTTTTTATTTTTCTTTCCCAGCAAAGAATTTCTGACCTTTAATAAAGTTACAAATTTCTCTCTCTCTCTCCTTTTTTTTTTTTTTAGGCTTCATAGTTTTATCTTCTATTTTTGTTTCTTACCTATTTGAGATAATTTTTAAATTTGGTGTCAGTGGGAATTAAGGTTCTTTTTTCTCCATATTGTGTATCTGGTTATTTCAAGGCCATTTGTAAAGACTGTCATTTTCTTCATGGAAGTACATTGAAAATCAGTTGCCCATTATCTTTGAGTCTATTTTTGACTCTTTATTCTATTCTGTTAATCTATATGGCAACTTTGATGCCCATTCCACATTCTCTTGGTTATTGTAGCTCCACAGTAATGTAACGCACCTCTTCCAGCATTTCCCCCCTCTTTTAAATTTGCCTTAGCTTTCAAGGTCTTTTTCATTTGCATATGAATTTTAGAATGAACTTGACAATTACTTTTAAAAAATCCCTCTGGATTTCATTTGTATTGTTTTGAATCTATTGGTAAACATGGGGTGAATTTACATTTTAGCAATTTTCCTATCCATGAACATAGTGTAGCCCTCTATTTATTTAGATCATTCATTTCTTCCAGCAATTTTTTGTAGTTTTTAAAAACTAGTCTTATATATTTTTTGTCAAATTTTTCCCTAACCATTTCTTAGTTTTTGATGCTATTGTAAATGATATTTTGTTAATTTGTTATTTCTAACTAATTGTTGCTAGTAGGGAAAAACTAATGATTTTTGCTTATTGGCATTTCATCTGTGACCTTGCTAAAGTCATTTGCTAGTTCTTGTACCTTTTAACAAATATATTTCTTAGAACTTCCTATGTGCATGATCATGTTGTCTATGAATGAAGGCAGTTTTACTTCTTCCTTTGCAATTCTGTTGCCTTTTATTTCTTTGTCTCACCTCATTGCACCAGATAGGTGCTTCAGAACCAAGTTGAATAGAAGTAAACAAAAAGCAGACATTTTGTCTTCTGACATTAAAAGGAAAGCATACAACTTTTCACCATCAACTGATCCTCATTATCAGGTTGAAGGTTTTTCAGAGATTCTCTTTATCATGTTGAAGAAGTTCCCTTCTGTTCTCAGCTATTGATAATTTGAATCACAAATTACTTATAAAATTTCTCAAATACTTCCTTGATGTTATGATTTGGATGTGAGGTATCCCCCAAAAGCTTATGTGTGAGACAGTGCGAGAAGGCTTAGAGATGAAATGATTGGGTTATAAGAGCCTTAACCTAATCTGTGAATTAGTCCCCTGATAGGGATTAACTGAGTGATAATTGTAGGCAGGTAGGGTGTGGCTGGAGAAGGCGGGGGCATCGCTTTGGGGTTTATATTTTGTCCCTTTTGAGCAGAGCTCTCTCTGCTTCCTGGTGATGTCCTGAGCCACGATCCTCCACCACACTCTTCTGCCATGATTTTTCTGCCTCACCTCAGGCCCCAAGGAAAGGAATCGTCTATCTATGGACTGAGACCCTGAAACTGTGAGCACCAAAATACTTTTCCTCCTCTAATTGTGCTTGTCAGGTCTTCTGGTCATAGCAGTGAAAAAGCTGATTAAAACATTTGACATTTAGTGAGACAAATATATGGTTTTATCCTTCATCTATTAATGTGATGAATTATATTGTATGTCACATTAAGTAATAATTAATTTTGCAGTGCTGGGGATCAAACCCAGGCTCATAAACACTAGCTAAGCAAGTGCTGTACTACTAAGCTACACTCACAGCACCTGATTGTTGAATATCAAAGCAACCTTGCATTCCTGGGATAATCTTGATCTTTGTATGGTATATTATCCCTTAAAAATGGTTAGTTCTATTTATTTATATTTTGTAAGAATTTTTAGTTGTATGTTTATGAGTGATATTTGTCTATGGTTGTTTTTGTTTTACTTTTCATATTGTCTTTATGTTGCTTTAATATTAGTTATGAAGATCTTATAAGAAGCTGGAATATGTTCCCTCCTTTTTCTTAAAGAGTTTTGTTTCATTTGTGCTTGTTTTTTAGAATTAATTTCTTTCTTTCTTGAAAGTTTGTTGGAATTTGCTATTGAAGACATCTGCATCTGGAGTATTTTGTTTTATTTTCTGGGGAAACTTTTAAATTATGAATTTAATTTCTTTAATGAATATATGTTGTGTTTGAATTTGCAATTTCAGTTTCAATTTCTATTGTACTCAAATTTTAGCAAAAACTACACGCAAAAACAGAACTAAGAAACCACAAAAATGACTTAATTAAGCATTTATGAATTCATGTAATTATTTCCTTTAAAAGCTTAAGTAGCCAAAGCAAACTTTAAAAGTGAAAATGGGGTGGACAATCTGAATCCCTAATCAGTCTTTTGCTTTGTCTCAACCTCTACCAGGTGTTCTCTGGTCTCTGCAATTCCAGTCTTTCTCGGGGAGACGCAGGGAGCCAAATACATGGTTATTCTACGACAAATGGCTTGCCTGTGATGTGGTAGTCTGGGGTTTTATTCCCTGAAATTCTGTGAGTGTGCCCTTATTATTTCATCAGTATTCTTCCATATTTAATGTATTAAAAAGCATAACTCTGGGCTGGAGCAGTGGCTCAGCAGTTGTGGCACTTGCCTGGCATGTGCAGTTATGTGGGTTCAAACCCCAGCACCACATACACAATAAAGTGTCAGAGCAATGAAAGCCACATGAAAACTTTAATAAAACTGATTCTCTCTTTCTCTATCCCCTCTCTCTTTAAAAGAAAAAGCATAACTCTATTTACTACTTTTTACTCTATATGTGCTTTTCAATTTAAGAGTGACAAGCTAAAGCTTTTTATTTGCTTATGTTCTTTGCAAGTCTTTTTTTTTTTTTTTTTTTTTTAAAGAAAGAGGGACAGTGAGAGAGACAGAGAAAGGGAGAAACAACTTTATTTAGTTTTTCACATGGCCTTAGTTGCTCTAACACTTAGTTGTGTACGTGGTGCTGGGGTTTGAACCCGGGTCCTCGCGCTTGCCAGGTAAGCGCCGAAACCACTGAGCCACCGCTCCAGCCCCTCTTTGCAAGTCTTATCAGTCAAAGCAGACCACAATAGGTAACACAAACAACTAAAGATGAAATGTCATTTATAGAATTCAAAAAACATATTTATAGCACTTATAAGGCTACTTAAGATTTCTATTTCTTTTTCAGTGGGTTATATCATTTAGCAGTTGCCCACTTCATCCAAGTTGATTTTATTGGTATAAAGTCATTCATTACATTCCCTTACTATGCTGTTATTGTCTCTAGAATCTGTAGTTCTGTAGTTAGGTTTCCCCTTTCATTCAATATGTTAGTGTTTCTTCTTTCACCACCACCACCCACACCTTTTCCATTTTGGGGATATTTTCAAAAGTAAGCTTTTGGTTTTATTGTTTCTCAATTTTTTTATTTTCTGTTTTGCTGACTTCTGGTCTGTATTTTTTTTCTTTCTACTTACTTTGGGCATACTTTGCTCTTCTCTTTCTAGTTTCTTAAGATAAATTAGAATGTTGATAAAAAAATTTTTCCCCTTTTCCTAGAATAAGCAAAACATACATTTTTCATTAAGTACTACTTTACCAGTGTCCCACAAATTTTGCTATGTTGACTTTTCATTTTTATTTTGTAAAAATATCTTTAAATCTCTTATGATTTACTCTTCAAATCAAGGGTTATTTAGAAGGGTGTTATTTAATTTCCATGTATTTGAGAGCTTTACTAACCTTTCTACTGTTGATTTGTGGCCTGATTTCATTTTGGTCAGAAAACATGTTTTATTTTCATTTCTCCAAAATATATTGAGACATTTTTATAGTATAGAAAATGGTCTACATGCTCCATGTGCACTTGGAAATAATGTGCATTCTGCTGTTGTCGAATAGATTTTTAATAAATGTCAAGAATGCCAAATTGGCCAAAAGTGTTACTTCAGGCTTCTTTGTCCTTTCTGATTTACTAACTACCTCTTCTATAATAATTGAGTGGAGTAATGAAATACTCCAAAATAATTTTGGATCTATTTGTTTGTCCTTGAAGATCTAAAAATTTCCTTAATCTACTTTGAAATTGTTCTTAGAAAAAGTATACATATTTAGGATTTTTGAGTCTTTTTGATGAATTACATGATTTCTTATTAAATATTCATTTTAATTTCTGATAATATTTCTTTTTTCTAAATGCTACTTTTTCTGATACTAATATAATCACATCAGTTTTCTTAGGATTATTATATTCATAGATTAGCTATTTCCATCTTTCTACTTGCAACTATTTGTGTCTTTGTATGTATGGTATGTTTCTTCTAAACAGAATATAGCTGAATCTTTTTATTCTGACAGTTTCTGATTTTTAAATTGGAGTGATTAGAGAATTTATAATAGTATAACTTTGAGCATGACTTTACCATCTTGTTTCCTGCTTTTACCTTCTACTCTTTGACCTTTTGTTTAATTTTTATTTTTGGTGGTTGTTCCATGGCTTTATATACATGTATATTGTCTATATATCTTTAGCTTGTAATAGTCTACCTTTAAATAAAGCATATAATTTTATATACAGATTATAATCTTTAGAACACTATACTTTAATTCCCCTTCCTATCCTTTATGCTGTTATTATTAAATATTTATTCAAGTATCTTTTAAATTTAAAGTGATAAAAATATGTTTATTGACATATTTACTTATTTTGATGCTCTTTACTCCTTCCATTAGATCCAATTTTCCATTTAGTATCATTTTATTTCTGCCAGGATAATTTCCTTTGGTCTTTCTTGCAGTGACAGTCTGCCAGGATTGAATTCCATCAGCTTGTGTTTGTCCAACAAAGCCTTTGGTTTGTCTTTAGATTTGAAAGATTTTCACTGGAGATAGAATTCTATATTGACAGGATTTTTTTCTTTCAGTTTTTTAAAGCTTTCTTCCATTGTTTCTGATGTGCATAGTTTGTGATGAAAAGTCTTTAGTTTCATCATGGTTTTACCCCCATCTGAGAGTGTAGTTTTTTTTCCCCTTTAGCCACTTTTAATAGTTTCATCATTGACTTCTTTGTTTTTATTCTGGTTGGGATTCATTTAATTTCTTGGGTCTGTGAGTCTACATTATTCATCAAATTTGGGGGAAAATACCTAGTATTCTTTAATTAGCTTTCCGTCTCTTCTCCCTTCTGGGACTTTAACTACATGCACATTATACTGCTTAATGCTCTCTCATTGTTCATTTTAGCTTTATTTATTTATTTTTCAGTCTTCCCCACCCCACATTTCAGTTTAGATAGTTCTTGTAGATATTTCTTCAGGTTCACTGAGTTTTAAAAGTCTGCTAAACCCTATCTGGTGAATTTTTTATTTCACATATCTTTTTTTATCTCTTGAAATTCCATGTGTTTTTCTAAATGGTTATTTTGTATGTTCTAGTTTTCATTATTATATTTACATTTTCCTTTAAGTCTTTGAACATATTGACCAAATTTAAAAATAGCTATTTTATTTTTTTAAAAAAATGTTAACTCTTTTTACAATTAGTTCATTATAGATATACATAATAGTGGGGTTTATTTTGACATAATTATATAATCATGGAATATAATTTGCTCCAATTCAGTTCCCAGTACTTCTCTCTTCCCTCCACTCCTCTTTTCCCCTGCTCCCTTTCCTCTACTCTACTGATTTTTCTTCTATTTATTTATAGTTTTTAAAATTAGTACAATAAGGATATACATAAAAGTGAAATTTGCTGTGGTATATTCATATATGTACATAGGAAAGTTTGATTGGATTCATTATACCACTCTTCACTCTTCCCATCCCTCCTCCCTCTCCCTCTTCCCATTCCCTTCCTCCACTCCACTGATCTCTCTTCTATATTCATTGGATTCTCCCCTCCTTGTATTTTTCATTTTATTTCTCCTCTCCCCTTTACTTTGGTCTAGCTTCTGCACAGGAGAGAAAACATCCAATTCTTGACTTTCTGGGTCTATTCATTTAGCATGATGCTCTCTAGTTCCATTCAACAAAATAAAGACCTTGTTGAGAGGTCCAATTTCATTATCTCTGTCATTTCTGATTTTACTTCTACTGACCAGTTTCCCTATTGTTTTTGATTCACATTATCCTTGTTCTTGACATGTCAAGTAATTTTTAATTAAATTTTAACTTATTTGTGAACATTATGGTGTTGAGTATCTTATTGTCATCCTATAAAGAGAGTTGGAAATTTCATATGAGGAGGGAAAATTGGCATAAGATCAACTTCCTTCTTTCAAGGCCTGTTTATACTTTTGTCAGTACAGTTCTGGAGTTGAATCCATTGGATAATCAATCAGAACCTCCCATTCTGTGCAGTTGGAGCCTAAACATCTCATCACCTGTATGAACTCAGAACTATTCAACTTAAAAATCCATTGCTATTTGTCTCAGACCATAGAGTTTTGGCCTCCTGCATGCTTGACTTACAATTCAATAAAGATCCAAAGGGACCATTATAGAATCTTGGGAAGCGTGATTTTTTTCCTGCAAAGTGCCCTCCTCTCCAGAACTCTAGCCACATTTCCAGCTACCTCAGTAACCCTGAGAGTTCTCAGTTTCTTCACTCAGCTGGATCATTGTTCTTTCCTTGAGATTTCTACCCTGCATCACAGTCCCCAATGTTCCACTAGACACAAGTCCACCAAGATTATTGGACTCGTCTCTTTGCTCCCCATCTCTCAGGAATCATATTTCCATGTTCCCTATTAGTCCATGTCTGAAAACTGCTGCTTAATATATTGTGATCACTCTACTAATTTATTATTATGGGAAGGTGAGTGTGAACTATGGCTCTATCACAGCCAGAGATTTGTGTGCTGAATAATATTTTTTAAAGAAAGAGGGAGAGAGAGTGAGAAGAGATTCAATTTTGTTTATTTCATCTGATTTTAGTTTCTCCTACACTTAGTTGTGTATGTGTTGCTGGGGTTTTGAACCCAGGTCCTCGCATATACCAGACAAGTGCTCTACTGCTGAACCACGGCTCCAGCCCCTGTGTACGAATCTTAACTCAGAAACTCAACTAGCCTGGGGAGAGCAGAGGTAGAATCACAAGTTTGCAGTTTAAACAGACATGTAAAAGGTATGCAAAAATACTTCCTGAAAGCATGAACAAATAAACTGATAAATCTGAACTAAATCAATATCTGACTCATCAATATAAGAGATTACGGAGATAGAAACAGTGCTGCTGAGTCATTGGGAATCAGCTGACTAGTGATAACCACTCGCCCTTGTGGTAAGAAGAGAGAAGACAAACCTGGGGTGGACCTCCCCTGGGTAGGGACCTTGACAGAATGAGGTCAGAAAGATGAGTATTCATGCCTCCCCAAACACTCTTTCAAGGAGCAGTGTCTTTTCAACATTTTCAAGGGTTTCCATTTGACATGAATTAGTTGTTAAAATAATAATGATGATACGCTAGAGTTAGCAATACAAAATATCATTTTCAGGGACTGGGGATGTAGCTCAGTGGTAGAGCACTTGCCTAGTATGCATGAAGCCCTGGATTCAATCCCCAGAAGAAAAAAAAATCTGTGATCAGAATGCAAGAATAAACAAAGTGTTTTCAACCCCGTGTTCAATGGTTTTCTAAACAACAGGTTAACCCCAAGTCCAGTCTGGCTTAACCTCCTCCCACCAGCTTCCATAAGCTCTGTGTCTAAAGCAGGAGTGTTCCTTGGTTCTCCTTGCACCCCGATGCCCTGTCCACTGGGCTTGCGTGCTTGTGAGTCCTCCAGCTGGGAAGGCCTCCCACCACCTCTGCTTCAACCCCTCCACCTTGCAAACTGGTTCTTTCTTGTCCTTCTCGATTCAGTCCACCATCTTCACCTCCAGGAAGCACATGTACACACGTGCATGTATGTATACACACATATGTAACCCATTTGCACAATACATGCTTACATATACGTGCAGCTAATCATAACTGCATTTATGTTTGACCTTTGTCCATTTGTTTCTCCTGTTAAAGTGGAACTTCTTAAAAACAAGGACTTTGCCTTTTACATTTTTATGGTATTTTATATCCAGGCCCAAGAACATGGTAGAAACTCAAGAAATGACTGATAAATAATGAACTCAGTTTTGCCTTGGAAATTTATGCATCAAATGGATCGAAATACTCATGTCAGACAGCCCAGGTATCTCCTTTTCCCTACTTATGGCTAATTAAACACTACTAAATTACCCTTCGAAAATTCACTAGGAGTTACAGCCCCTTTGCCGACACACCTGAGGTTTTTCCCTAAGTGTTCTGGCATGATGAGTAATGTTACATGGTCCTTAGTCACATGGAAGTGTTCTTGAGGTTTCTTCCTGGCCATCTGATTTAGATTCATGCCTCTCCAAGTCTCTTTGGCACTTCACCTTTTGCCCCACTCTTAGGAAGAATCATTTCTACGATGGATTCTTATTTTCCTGTTGGAATTTAGTATTTTTAATCCCAAAGTATGGGATTCCCTGTAGCCCTGGAATCAACAATTAGGGTTACAGATTTGAAGATGCTACTTTATAGTTGTGTGACCTTAGTCAAGTTACCTAAGCTTTTCTGAGACTGTTCTTCATCTATAAAATGATAATATTGATAATAATGATATTGATATTAATAATATTAATTAATATTAATATTAATAATAATATTGATATTAATAATACTGATTATAATGATAAATCAATCATAGGTGTACTGGGATGATTAGATGTCAAAAATTTAGTTCTAATGTACTTGGTAGGTGTTACGGTTTAGGCATGAGTGTCCCCCAAAGGCTCATGTGTGAGACAATGCAAGAGAGCTTAGAGGTGAAATGATTGGGCTCTGAAAGCCTTAACCAATGGGTGCATTAATCCTCGGCTAGAGGTTACCTTGGTGGTAACTGTAGGCAGGTCGTTTGCCTGGAGGAGGTGGATCATTATGCGTGTCCTTTTGGGTGTGATATTTGGTCCGCAGTGAGCGAGCTGTCTCTCCCTCTCTCTCTGCTTCCAGGTGTGATGTCCTGAGCTGCTTTCCTGTCACCCTTCTTCCGTGATGTTCTGCCTCACTTCAGGCACACAGTCAGCTGTTTAAGGACTGAGACCTCCGAAACTGTGATAAAGAAGTTTTCCTCCTCTAAAATTATTCTTGTCAGATTTTTTGGTCACTGCAGAGAAAAATTTGACTAAAACAATAGGCATTCAATAAATCTGGTTCTTATTATTACTACGACACACTGATAATATCACTTTTCTCTCTGGTTTTCCAGCCTCTCACAAATATATGAACACTTCCAGGATGTGTTTTGGGCTATGCAATAATCAGGGGGAGAGAGAGAGAGAGCGCTCGCGAGTGCAAGCACATATGCCTATGTTGACATTGGGAAAAGTTGTATTTTTTGAGCATTACCTAACTTGGAAGCAGGCACAGTCAACTCTAATTGCCAGCTGAGTTGGGAGACGGGCTGAGGATGTAGCTCAGTGGTAGAGTGATTGCCTGGCATACACAAGGCCTTATGTTTGATCCCTAGGAACACACACACACACACACACACACACAAACACACACACACACACAGATGAAGGAAGCTATGAAGGAAGAAAAGAAAAAGAACACAAGAATTATGTGCAATCCCAGAACTCAGGTCATTTAAGAAAACTGTAGAATTCTGGAACTTTCATCTGTAAGAACTTTAAGGGTTTACAGAACGCTAGGGTCTCGGAATGCTTTGTGAAATACAAAGGCTTGAAAGGACTTCAGGTAATTCTGAAAGATTGGCCTGAAAAATGTTATATGACTTTTAATTTTGGCTTTCAAAAATGTTATACTATTTTGTAACCTTAACCTTGTGTGTGTCTGGAAACTTGACCTGTAATAAACTTATGTGATTCTGGAAAGTTGGTTTATTAAAACATTATGTGATTCTGAAAATTTGGCCTGAAAGAAATATGTTTAATTCCAATATTCTGGCTGTCATAATAGTACTGTAAAAACAATGTGGGTTTCAGAAACTTGCTCTGTAAGAATTTTGTATGATTTTTTAGAAGCCCAGTCTACAAGAAGTTTAGTGTGATTCTGGAATCTTAATCTTCGTATACTTTGGCCCGTAGGAATTTTGCATTGGTCGGAGCAGAGAAAAAGCTGACTAAAACAGTAAGCACTCAATAAACGTTGTTCTTAGCATTGTTGCTATTACACACTGATGATATCACTTCTCTCTCTGGTTTTGTAGGAATCTGGAAATGTATTCAGAGGGAAGTTCATATGTTTCTGGATGCTTGATATAAAGAATCCCTTATGAATTGGGAAGGTTGGGTTGTTGGGTTTTGTGATTCTGAAGCTTGGCTTGTAAGAATCTTGTGTGACTCTGGAATCTTGGCCTGAAGAAATGCTATTTAATTCTGGAACTATGGCCAGTTAATCTGATGTGAATCAGAATCCCTGGTCTGTCATAGCACAGCATTTCAGAGCTTTGGCCAGTGAGAGTGTGATGCGAGTACGTGACACTGGCCTGTAAGAATGTGTTGTGGTTGCAGAACCCTTAGGAGCTGTGAGTGCCAAACCTTGGTGTCTCAAGGGACACTGGTTAAAGTTTCTCAGTATCTCTTTCTTGCTTCCTCTGTTGTAGACCACCTGGGTTGTTTTGGGTTTGGTTTTGTTTTGATAGTTTTGAGCTGTATATATGACCACCTGAAATAAAAACTCAATTTCTCATCCTCTTTTCCAGTTAAGTTTGTCCTTGTGACTGAGCTCTGGCCAATGGCATATAAACAGAAGTGGCAGACACTTTCTGGAAAATACCCATATATGGAGGAGCTATGTCCCTTTCCCACCCATCCTCCTTCCTGTTGGCTAGAACGTGGACATGCTCCAGCAGCCACCATGAAGCATAAAATGACATAGGCAGAGAAGCCATGAGTGGTGAGCATCAAGGTCAAAGGAGGTTGAGCTCTCGACGCTGTGAACACCACGGCAACCCGGAAGACATGAGAGAGAACTGATGTGCTTTGTGCCTCGTTTAAGCTCTTTTCTTTTGGATTTTGCATTCTTCATGGGCAAGTGTGATTCTCCAAGACTTGGTTCCCACCATCCTGGTGTCCTGACCTACGAATCAGATGTGGCTCAGAGAGCGCAGCTTGCTGGACACCACTTCCACGTTCTTGAAGCAGAGAATTTAAGAACTGTGTTTCCCAGAATTCCCTCAGTGTGGTTCTGAATTTGAGTTTGCTCTTGAGAGACATTCATGTGAAATTTGGCAGGTAGAAGAGGAGAGGCCGATGTTCTCCACAGACAGTAGCCGGAGATAGACAGTGTAACGTAGGTGAGAGCAAGCTATATGGACCAACAGGCCCACTGCTTGGTTTTGCAAATTAAGTTCTTTTTTGTGACATCTTTATCAGTTCTTTTTAGTTATATATAACATTGGGATTCATTTTGACAAAATTATGAAAGCATGGATCTAATTTGTTCCGATTTAGTCCCCAGTACTTCCCCTTTCCTTTCCCTCCCCCTCCCCCTATGTCCTTCCCTTTACTCTGCTCATCATTCTGCTATTTACTTACAGTGCTTTTTAAAATTAGTGTCTTGTGGATGTACACAATGGTGATATTCATTGAGGTATATTCATATACGTACTAGGAAAATTAAGTCAGATTCATTCCAATGTTCTTTCCTTATTCCATCCTTCCCCCGTCCCAGTCCATCCTTCCCCCGTCCCCTTCAATCCTTGTCATTTACTCCACTCATCTTTCTTCTATTTTTTGGGGTTAGTTTCTGAATATCAGAGAAAACATTCAACTTTTGATTTTTGGGCACTAGTTTCTTTCACTTAGCATGATAGCCTCTATCCATTCATTTACCAACAAATGCCATAGTGTCATTCTTTTTTATAGCTGAGCAATGTTCCATTGCATATATATATATACATATATATATATATACACCAGATTTTCTTTATCCATTCATCTGTTGAAGGGCACCTAGGTTGGTTCCATAGAACGGCCATTGTGAATTGTGCTGCTATAAACACTGATATGGCTGCATCACTGTAGTATGCTGATTTTAAATATTTTGGATATATACTAAGGAGTGGGATAGCTGGATCATATGGTGATTCCATTCCTAGTTTTTTGAGGAATTTCCACACTTCTTTCCAGAGTGGTTGCACTAATTTGCAGTCCCATTAATAATGTATGAGAATACCTTTCCCCCACATTCTCATCAACATTTATTTTTATATGCATGCTTAGTAACTGTATTCTGACTAGAAAGAGATAAAATCTCAATGTAGTTTTAATATGCATTTCTCTGATTGCTAGAGATGTGTCTCTAGCACACAAAAATCAGTAGAAGACACCAACTGAAGACAACCAATCAGTAGGAAACCAACATCAAGATCAGAAGTCAGGAAATAATTAAAATCAGAACTGAAATCAAGAAATTAAGAATACAAAAGATCAATGAAACAAAGATTGTTGGTTTTTTGAAAGGATAAACAAAATTAATAAACCCTTAGCCAAACTAACCAAAAGAGAGGAAAATTCCAGTTAACAAAATTCAGAATGAAAATGGAAATATCACCACAGACAGTACTGAAATCCAGAAGAGCATCAGAAATTACTTTGAAAATCTATGTTCCAATGAGCTAGAAAATCTTGAAGACATTGACAAATTCTTAGACACATATGACCTACCCAAATTGAACCATGAAAATACAGAAAACATAAGCAGATTAATATCAAGTAATGAAATTACAGCAGCTATCAAAAACCTTCCAACAAAGAAAAGCCCAGAGCCAGATGGATTCTCAGCTGAGTTCTACCAGACCTGTAAAGAACTAATACCATTCCTTCTCAAATTATTCCATGAAATAGAAAGAAGGAACACTGCCAAACTCATTCTATGAAGCCAGTATCACCCTGATACCAAAATCAGACAAAGATATACCAAGGTAAGAAAACGTCCGACCAATATTCTTGTTGAACATAAAATATTGGCAAAGCACATAGAAAAAACACATTAAAAAGTGCACGATGATCAAGTGGGTTTCATCCCAAGGATGCAAGATTGGTTCAACATACAGAAATCAATAAATGTAATTCACCACACAAGTAGACTTAAGGATAGGAATCACATGATTATCTCACTAGGTGCAGGAAAAAGCATTTGACAAAGTACAGCACCCATTCACATAGAAAACACTAGAAAAGCTAGAAATAAAAGGAACTTACCTCAATACTGTAAAGGCTGCATATGATAAACCCAAGGCCAACATTATACTGAATGGAGAAAAGCTGGAAGCATTTCCTCTAAAAGCAGGAACAAGACAAGGATGCCCACTCTCACCACTTTCATTCAACATAGTCCTTGAAACTTTAGCCAGAGCATTAAGGCAAGATAAGGAAATTAAAGGGATACAAATAGGAAGAGAAGAGCAAATAAAGTTTTATTGGAACACAGCCATGTTCACATTGCCTATGGCAGTTTTTATGCTATAACAGCAGAGTTGAGTAGTTGCTACAGAGGTTGTAAGTGAGCTACAAAGACTAAAATATTTGCATTTTAATCCTGTCCACAAAAGTTTGCCAACTCCTGCTACAAAGCACATGGGTGAAGTTTAGTAATTTCCACTTATTAAGTATGCATTGAGTATCAGCTATCTAGTGTTAAGAGAAGGGGAGAACCTTATATATAAAGTGGATGCCATTTAGATGGAACAATAAAGCATATCCAGGTAGCAGGGTCACAGATTATTTATGTCACCTTCATATACTCATAGAAACACATATTTTTTCCTTCTCTAGTAATTAATCTGATTTCCCTCAAATCACTATTCACTGGATTACAGAGGCAAGAAATCCTACAGTTTAATGTATCGCAGTAACTTTTTTCCTTCATCTCACTAACTATGCCATGGGCATGAGGTGGGGAGAATGACCACAATCCCCCCCCAAATAAAACACAATAACTTTAAATTGCATATAATAATATATCTTCAAAGTGATTCTTGGTTTTAAGAGGTAGAAATATACAGCGTGTTGCAATACAGGGAACAGAGGATTCTTCAGATTGCTACAGTGTCCTCTGCATCAATGGCTGACCTCAGGTGCAGAGCACTGGTCCCACTTGCACCTGAGGCTGGTGAACATGAGAAGGTCCTGGGTGCTGCCCTGCATCCACTGCTGGAGTGTGATGACTGTAACTCATGACTTTCTCTCCCCTTTTCCTGTAAGATCAGAACCCCCATTGTTCCAGGCAATTTGGCCCCACCTAGGTCCTTTCTGATTGTTACTTTGATTAAAGTCTATCAAACAAATTCACTCTAAACAAATATACTTTACTTGTAGAGAGGAAACATAAAAGTTTGTGAATGTAGAAAGACAGTCAACTTTATCATCACCTCCTGCCTCCCTAGACACAGTGGAAATGAAGATGAAGATCTCTGAACTGATTAGGACTTCCCACACTCTAGATAGGGAACTGAGTCCCCTAAGGAGGGGACTAGGAGTCATTCCAATAGCCTTCAGATTCTCCTGCAACTGGGTCTTGCTTGATCAAATCCAGCAAGGAGAAATGACTAGAACAGACTCTCTCTCCCCCCTTTTTCTTTCCCCTCTCTCATTTTCTCTCTCTTCTTCTGGGGACTGAACCTAAGAGCATTCTGCCTCTAAGCTACATCCTAATTCCTTTTGTTCTTTCATTTTGAAATAGGATCTGGCTAAGTTTTCCAGGCAGGCCTTAACCTTCCAAGGCATTGGGATTACAGGCCTGTGCCAAGTGCCCTCCTCATTTCGATGAGGTCAGCTGAACAAACTTCTGAAGAGTAGTTGGCTTAGTAAACCATCAATCTTTTCAAATTGTTATTCACAGATATTTATATTATAATTGAATTATCAAACTATTTAACACCCAGAGATATCCCCTGACCAAAAACAAAGCCTACTCACAATGTAACAGAACTGGGTGGTAGAGAAGCCAAAAGCTGCAAGAGCCTGTCAGGAAGGCATGATGGAAGCAGGAAGAAAGGGCAACCCTTCCTCCCGCAATATTATCTTCCACTGGCAGAGGGAAAATATTCCAAACACCCAATTTCATTTTTCAGAACTGGCAGTGAGGGGTGAATTTAGAATAGAGTCAGCAAATTGATAACTGGAACATATGGGATACATACATCCATAATTGCCAATAGCAGAAAAACCGAGAAATTTTTGATTAAGTCATTTAAGAATAACAGCAATAAACCCATCATGAATCAACATATAAATGCTTCTCCACTTATTATGGGGTGACTTCCTAATTGTTATGATATGAGATATCTCCCAAAAGCTCTTGTGTTGATGCAGGAGGTGAAATGATTGATTTGTGGGAGCTGTAACCCTTCCATCATGATGCCTCACCTTGGGCCCACAGCAATAGGCTTTGCTTAACATGGAGTAAACCTCTGGAACTGTGAGCCAAAATAAACTTTTCTTCCTCTTTGTTCTTGTCAGGTATTTTGGCCACAGTGATGATAAGCTAACACATAAATTGATAGTGGTAGTGGGGTCATTGCTGTCACTAACCTGATCATGTAGTTCAGAAACCTTTGAAGCTGATTTGTAGGAGCAGAGTAGGAAAGTTTGGAGGTGCAAGATGGAGAAGCATTAGAATTTTGTAAGCAGAGCTTAAAGGCAATTCTTGCGGGAGCTCAGAAGACCAGAATGCTGATAGGAATGTGAACTGTGCTCATGAAATTTCAAAGGGAAATGAGGACTCTGTGGGAGTGGACTAGAGACTATTCATTCTGGCAAAGAACTTCTCTACAATTTGTCCATGTTCTGAGACTGTGAGGTTTAATTTAAAGATAATAGACTATTATTCTCATGGAGGACATTTCAAGGCAGCACAACATTCAGGAAATGGCATGGATATTGCTATCAGCTTTTAGCCAAGTATCCTGAGTCTCAGGAGCAGAAAGTAGAGCTGAAGGATTTTTAAAATTTATAGATGGACCAGAAAATAATATGTAAAACTGGGGCCATGAAAGTTGTGCTTGTTGAAGAGATTGCAACCCTAAAGAGATGCTAAGTACTTTGTACATAGACAGATCAAGGAAAAATAGAGTGAGGGCATCTCAGTAATTTGTGAGATTACACGCATTGCAGGCTCAAGGATGTAAAAGGGAAATTTTCTTTGAGAAAACATCAAAGGGGCACCCTGCTTGCACATGTGAGTTTAGGAAGTTGTTTCACCTTGCTCAGCCATGAAGGCATCAGAAGCTGCCACAGCCTTGGTTTCATGGGGCCTGGGTCTTGCCTAGCTGGCAGCAGGCCTTGGCGTCGTCCACCTGGTGCTGATCCTGTGGGGATGCAGGATGCTGGAGAAGAAGTGTCAGGGAGGCCTCCACTGAGATTGGAAAGGAAGGCCTGCCAGACCAGGCAAGGGATGATGGGCTCAGAATCTCTATGGGCTGCCGGGTGATGTGTGAAGTTGTGAAGGTGAAGCCAAAGCTGGAACAGAGACCCTAGGAATTCAGAGATTCCAGTAGCATGGACTGTCTACTAAGAAAAGCTGCTGGCTACAGAAGGAGCCAGGCTAAATAAAGGAGAGCCCATATCTATTGCAACTAACATGGCCAAAGGGGCTGGGCTGCCCAAGCCTGTGGAGAGACCATCTTGCTGCCATGTGCCTTTGATGCTATATGCAGAGCTATGGGACCCATTTGCCTGACTGGGGTTTGGTATGGTTTTGGTCTCATCCCCTCTTTCTAGGCCCCTACTCCTTCCTTTTGGAATGGAAATGTCTCCTCTGTGCCACCGTATTTGTGTGTATGCAACTTGCTTTTGATCTTTACATAGGTTCACAGTCAAGAGTTTGCTTTGAGTCTCAGGTAAGCCTTTGGACTTGGACTTTTGAGCGATGCTGAAACTGTTGAGACTATGGAATTAAACTACATGCATTTTACATTTCAACATGGACATGAGCTTGGGGGTGCTGGGCAAGAAGGCTATGGTTTGGATATGAAGCATCCCAGAAAAGCTCCTGTGTTTTAATGCAGGAATGCTCAGAGGGGAAATGATTGAACTGTGAGAATCATAACTTGATCAGTCCGTCTTGGTTTGAATGGACGGGTGGTAGGTGTAGGCAGATGGGGCATAGCTGGAGGAGGTAGGTGTCTAGGGGCGTACCCTGAAGGGTCTGTCTTTCCCATGGCCCCTTCTTCCTTTTCTCTCTGTTGCTATGAAACAGCAATCCTCTGTCACACCCTTTTCACCATGATGCGCTGCCTTACCTTGGGCCGACAGCAACAGATGTGGCCGACCTTGGATTAAACCTTTGGAACCATGAGTCAAAATAAACTTTTCCTTCTCTAAAGTGTTGTTGTCAGGTATTTTGGTCACAGACAAAAAAGTTGACAACACACCGATAAGCCCATTGCTAAGTTCAAAATACAATAAGTCAAAATGTGCTCAATACCCCTGACCTACCGAACACCGCAGCTTAGCCTACCTCAATATAAACACGCTCAGAACACTTCCATTAGTCTGCAGTTGGGTAAAGTCAGCTAACACAAGACCTATTACAATATTAAAAATCTCATGAAACTTATTGTATCCCCCAAAGTGCTGGGAACGAAGCACCCTCAAGAGGATGGGTTGTGAGTCCTGGTGATCCCCGGCTGATGGACCTGCCGCTTGATTCTACTGCCCAGAGTTGCACTGGAGGATTGTATTGAGTGCCTGGAAAAGACCCAACTTCAAAATCCGAAATTTCTACTGAATGTGCATTATGCAGTAAAATAATTCATAAGTCAAACCATCATAAGTTGGAAACTATTTGTAACATATTTAAAAAAAAAAACTGGTTTCCAAAACAAAATTAGCAAAACAAAATGGCATTGTTTTACATTTTTGGACATCTCTTTGATGTTTGGCATAATAAAAGATAGCTGTATCCTCCTATCTGCTTTTAAAGGCAATCTTTTGTGAAGTATATTAAGAAAATCTGGGGCTGGACCGGTGGCTCAGCGGTTTCGGCGCTTGCCTGGCAAGCACGAGGACCCGGGTTCAAACCCCAACACCATGTACACAACTAAGTGTTGGAGCAACTAGAGCCATGTGAAAAATTAAATAAAGTTGCTTCTCTCTTTCTCTGTGTCTCTCACTGTCCCTCTCTCTTTAAAAAAAAAAAGAAAAGAAAGAAAGAAAATCTGGTTTCACATAGATAAGTTACTGGAAAAGGAATTTGTTTTGTTTTGCAGGCCTGGGAGTCAAACCTAGGGCTTTGTGCATGCTAATCATATACTCTGCCCCTAAAACACACCCCCAGTCTTGGGGAAAGTGTTTTAGTAGCTTGAAAGACGATTGCGGACGTTCCTTTACTGTGAGCCGAAGCTCAACAAGCAGTAGTTTCTTCAAGGTTAGTTGCAACGTGGAATCTGAAACCATAGTGATGCACTTTTCAAACTCTATTATATTAAAATCTGTTTGTCAACCTTGCACTTGAAGCAGATCTTTGCCTGCTCTTCATTTTGAAACATCACGCACTGATCATTTGGAAAATATTGGTTCACTGAGTTATACAGACCTTCCAAATGTTGACACATCTCATTACACAACATAAAAATAATAACATTCCTGACCCGTCACAGTGCATTGGAAAGCTGTCAATCACGTGGAGGCAAAATACAAGTTTTCCCAAATTCTAATTTGCTTTTAAAATCTTGAAATTTATAATTGGCAGCAATCATTGTCAGATGTTTTCCTTAAAGTGGTAGGCTCACTTCATTTATTTTCAATATGTCTGCCAAATACCCAACTCTGAAAACCATACTTTATCTTTCAAGTAAAAGTGGTGTTCCGTGATAAAAGTATCTAGTTTAGTTCCCAACTCAGGCAATCAGTAGGAGGTGTTCTTTCCCCCTAGGCAACCTCCATACCCTTGAATATAGCACAACTTCTGGATGCCTTTCTCGCATCTTGTCACAATGCATCAGAATATTAGAAAGGCGTTTATCCAAGGGTCAATATTTTTGAATGAACAATTCTTACTGTTTGATCCAGGACACTCTGGATGAACATAACAGATTGCCTGTGCAAGGTGGTGAGAACACAGCCAGCGGCGGCTAGGACTTCTGGTGCCTTGCCCCCATTCATGCTCAATGGCCCGCGCTTCTCCCCACCTTGGATTTTGCAATGTAAGTTTCAACATAGTGGAAAGGGAAGATGATGTTTTAGGATTATTATCAAAATAGCTGCAACTTTTCAAACCTCCTGTAATATCTTAGGAGTCTTAAGGGTTCTTTGGACCACACTGGAAAGCTCATTGATCTATTTAAAAAACTTTATAAGTACCATTACATGATCCCAGGGGCCTCATCCTCATTTGAATTAAGAGTCCCGTTGTCACCAAGTGTACTATTTCATTTTTAAGGGCCAATGAGACCAGCACAAAAGGAGACAGCATATAAAAACAATGAGTTCATACTATCACCTGCTAAATGAACAAAGGTTTTTGTGGTAGATTGGATGAAGGAGGTTATCACAGAACTCAAGATGATAATATGTTGAGCCCAAAGGCATCTACCTCAGTGCATCAGTACCATAATCACAGTGCCAGTGGTGATTAGTTTCAGCAAAATAACATCTTTTAGAGCCAATTAACCCCTGCTATTAAAGTAGGACCCTTTGAGCACTTTGCTCTGTGCCCCACGAATCAGGTTTCTCAGTCCAACTGCAGAATCATGCAGGCCAACTCCATGCCTAGCCCCGCATGAGCTTCCACTGCTGCTCCCTCTCTCTTGTCGGGTGGCTCCGTCCTGGTGTGTGTAGCTTCCTCCCATGCACACGCAGGTCAGTACTCTGCTGAACACTAGAAGGGGCCCTCCCTGAGTCTTTGGAGGTCTTGCTCCATGTGACTCCTCACTGCTGTGCCCTGTGAACTCAGGCTACCCAGATTCGGTTCTGACTCCTTAATTCGAGGAGTTGCTGGGAGCTGCCTGGATTCCTTCTCCTGCACTGTGGGCTGCAATCAAGGCAGCAGGCTGGGGCAGTCAGGAGACTCATAGCATTTGTTTGTGTCTTAGCAATCACTGTCATTTGTTGCCTGATGTCTGGTGTCTTCAAAATCATTGCTTTATACTTGTAGTTGTTTCAGATGAACTAAAAAATCCAGACCTTTACTTCTTGGTTGGAATTGGAAGACCCAAATGAACCAACTCTTATCTTACCATATGCACCATGTGTCAGGCTCAGCCATCCTCAACCACTTAATTTCCAAGCTCATCTGTTTAGGACTACCTTGTCAAATGCAGCCTAGAGCAAGCAAATCACACTAGCACATTTCTGTCTTCAAATTTCTTTCCCTGGAGTCCCTTCCAAGGAATGACAAGTGACAGTTCCCCAAATGTTTCTCAACTTCACTCGTGGCCATCTTCTCAGCCTCTGACATCCTTTTCCTTGCTGCCACCAGGGAAGCTCTAAGAGAATGCCACATCTTTTAGTCTTCTTGTTCATTCCCTCAGAAAGTACAGAGTTCTGTATCAGTCAGGTTGGGCAAGGCCAAGCTGCGCTAACAACACCACCCACACCTACAAGAATTTCTTTCTGGTCAACATTATCCCTGTGGACCAGAGGAGAGGGGTTCACTCAGCCACCACCCAAGGCTGCACTTCAACACCTGCTTTCACATTTGCAAGCAGGAGGGGACATAGCCAATTGCACACTGGCTCATGAAGCTTCTGCTCAAAAGGGTCTTATGCTACCTATGCTCCTGTTTCATTAAGTCAGAGCACGTCATATGGCTTCACTAACTTCCAAAAGCATGGGTGTGCAGTGCTACCACATGCCAAGAACAGAGTAATGAAACACTATTGATCAACCCCAATATCTACCCAAACATCATCTTTGCTCCCTCTCTGCTCTCTCTGCTTCCTTGTTGATAATCAGCAATCAGTATGTGATTCGCTGAGTGCTGCTAGGCACCCAGACATATTGAACCAGAAAAGCCTTGCTCCAGACTTCCCTTGGGTGTCAGAGATGATTGTAGAATAAAGGAAATGTTCAACCACCAAATCAATGAGAATCCACAAAGCGTCAGGTTGGCCTGGTGGAAAGGACTCAGGAAGGCTTCCAGCAGGGGGAGGCATCGTGTGTCCAGTCACCACGCACACTCCAGTTCTGGCTCTCAGCTGCTGGCTATGTGACCTTGAACAAGTCATGTCCCCTCCATGGCCCGCAGCTTTCTTCCTTGGAAAGATGGATGAAATGAGTGGAAATTTCCAAAAGAGTGGTTGGCTTGGTCCCTTCTCCCTGGCTGGGAAATGTCTCTCTCCTCTGGACCAACGCCTGGGGCTGATTCACAGTCACTATCAGCGCCATTCTCAGCCTGGGCCAGGTCAATAACTTGTTTATCTTGGTGTCTGAGCCCATTCCTGGCGTTGAAGAGACACGGACTAAGAGCTTGAGGGGCCAGTGGACCCCCATTCCATCTTTCCACCCTTTCCTGTCCTTCCTCCCTTCACCCCAGGGGCTTGTGGGAATGACTAAAACTGTGACTCTAAGGCCAGGGAGGCCAAGTTCCCAGAGGCAGAGTCCAGGATTCCCACAGAGACCCTCCTGCTCGCTTCCAAGGGGCCTCCTTTGTAGTGACTCCCTTTAGCCCCAGTGGCTGCCTCTGAGCTCAGGGCTTCCCCTCCTCCCCTTGTGATGACTGCAGACATCTCCCATCTGCTCTTCTGTCCCACTGACTCCCTCCACGCCTCATCTGTCCAGTTTATGACTGCCAAGCTGAGCTTCCCCTCTAGCAGCCACACATTAAATGAACCAGTCCTTAAACAAGCCTGGGCTTTTCCCTCCCCTTTTAGGTGGTCATACAGGAACACACACACACACAGCCATAGCTGTCACCTGGGGAGCAGCTTTGGCTCAAGACCGAAAGATGACAAGTGTCTGGGGCACCCTCTCCTGCAGCTTACTCATCCTTGGGGTCCCGACCAAGCTTGATCTGGATGTGCCTCTCCACGTGACAATGAACCACTCCAGTCTGACTTTATGATTTCAGGGTTGAAGACAATCTGGATCCTAACGAGCAGTCCCAGACAAATGGTCACTTGATGTCCAGTGATCAAGTGCACCATGTTCACCAGGACCCAGTAATAGGCCAGCCAGGAGCTGCTTCACAAAAGGAAGACGGTGCTCTGCTGTGGCTGCGTGGCCTTGCTCCAGAATGCCCGGGCTCACTCTGGTCCTCTAACTGGACCTTGTCATAGCTGCCTGCTGCATCTTCCCACCACTGACACCTCCATAATGCGGATCTGCAGGATCGTATGGTAGGGAGGGTTCCTCCACCGTGCCTGGACCCTCTCCTTCTCTGGGTCCCACCCCAGGCTGACTATCTTCTCAGCTACCTAGAACATGAGCTAGAGCACCATTTGTTGATGTGAATCGTATTGCCTCTGGGCATCAGAAGCAAATCAGGATGCAAGATGCAGCGAAGAGTCTTTTAATTTGGAGGAGATAGCACAGCCTACCTCCTGACCCCCACACTCCTCAAACCTCCCTGAAGCTGCAGGTCCCTGGGGTTGATCTCCCACCTCTGGGAGTGCTTGTGTCTCCCCAAGCCCTCCTGGACTCACCACTCTTGCTTGTCCTGTTCAATCAGCTTGATGTTGGTGATGGAATGGGTCAGTGTGAAACCCCAGGGATGACTGGGCAGTGTGGTCATCTTAAGACAGTATCATGACAGAGAGAGCAGGACAGTCCCTACAGTCCTGGAGCAGGATCCTAAGTCAATGGTTGTGAACTGTTTCTGGTCCTTCTAGTTGGGATGGAAAAGAACATATTCACCCATCCCTGGTCACAGTGGTGTCCCCGAGGCCTTGTTAATCTTTTTAATCTTCTCTAACAGTAACACCACTTTGGCTCAGAGACTCCTTCAGCTCTGTACTTGGAAGTCAGCGAGGCCTTGTCCCATGGCCTCCACAGGAAGCCTGAGCAACAGGGTGTGCTGGAGAGGGCCACGCACTCTAGAGACAACCGGGATGTGGTGGCCTTCCCTCTTTGGAGGTCCCCGTCCCTGGGCCTGTGTGGGTTTTGCCCTTGCTTTTCAGTGTGGGTGTTTATTTCCACTGCTTATTTTTACTGGTGTGGAGACATTTGGTGCTATACATGTTAGGACTCAGGTTTGTGTGACTCTGAAATCCAAGGTCTTCCCATTTTACTAGCCCAGACCCTGGCAGACAGAGGGGGCAAATTCAATTTGCATTTAAGTTGAGCATTGTCTGACATCACCTGCCAGCTGTGATTGGGCTCCAATTTTAAAGTTCTTGAGCTAGAGAAGGGATTTTCTCATTGACCTTGCCCACATCTTGGAAGCTCTGAGACCAAGGCTGGGTGCTCCCTGCCAGACCCAGTGCAACCCTCCCTTTGGGGCCCTGCTGGAGCAGGGGTGGTAACACTGGGGGAAGGGAAGTGAGCAGCAGCCAAGGCGGCACTGGAAAGAGTCAGTCTTCTTCCCTAGAACCCCGCAGAAACAAAAATGCAATTGTCCAATTCCTAAGGGTAAAGATCCTGGCAGGAGGGGTGTGCCTGGGGTGCCCGCTGGGGGGCTGATGGATTCCTCCTGAGCTCAGGCTGAGTCCCCAGCTTCCAGCCCTGAGGGTGTGGAAAGAAAGTGACAGAGAGCCCTGCCGAGTCCAGAAAGGCTGTCAAGTCCAAAGCCACCCAAGGACTTGGCATTTCCTCTAAAAAGGTCTCATGTCCTCAGTGCCAGGTCACCTAAACCCCAAGATACCACCCGACTCTGCTTCCCTCTTTTGCCAACTCAAGCCATTCATTTTCCAGGGCAAAATACCAACGTGGATTGTACTTGCCACCCTAAGTTCTTTGGATAGAAAAGAATCAGGGCTCTTTTTTGAACATAAAACCACTCCCTTGTTAATGATCCATTGTGTTCCAGTCCTCTCCCATCACACTTGCTGCCAGAGGTTGTCCAGGCAAGGAATTGTAGTGTCTGTTTTGCAAATGAAGAAACTCATCTCAGAGACATTGGGGATTTGCTCCAAGATTTCCCAGGAGTTGGTTTAAGTTTCTACCATCCAATTGCAACATGCTGCTTCCTCACCTTTCCAAAGCTGTGCGCTGGATCAAGTTGTGTGTGGAACGAGTTTCTGTGAATTGAAGCCTGACTTAGCTGTCCCAAGGCTTCCAAGGTTTCCAGGGACTTTGGGGGAGTCCTGTCAACTTGGGAATCATCAGCCAGGGCATCTGGCTGCTCTGTGTTGTTTTTCCCATGCTGGGTTTGGTAGTTGTAGGGCCTGGGGTGCCTGGAAGGCTACAGGAGCAGCTGCTGGGCTCCTGCTGGCCAGTCTTCCTGCCCAGGGCACTTGCTGTTGAATGGACAGGAAAGCCCTGGGCTAGCCATTGAGTCTCTCCATTTTAGTCCCAGCTCCTCCAAAACACTGCTGGTGACCATGGACAAGCCACTGAGCCTCTTGTAGTCTTGGCAGGGTCCTTGCTTCCTGCTTTCTGGACATTAAAAACTACACTTGGTAGGTTTCCCCGACCTGGGGAAAGGTAGAGCCAGACCAAAGGGGGAGAGGAGAGAGCCCGGTCCAAGGTGTGCTTTACGCTCCAGGTTCTCCATGGAAAAAACTGCTTGTCGGGGACGGAGCTGAAGCTTCTGGACAAGAAGATGAAAATGTGGAGCACCTTGGAGGAGCGTGAGCGTGAGGCTGCTGCTCCCTGCTTTAGGCTCTTCCTCAGTTGGCAACTGGCTTGCGGTGCAGCTTCGTGAGGCACTCACCTTGGGCCTCTGAACCTCTTTTCAGAGCCAGCGGCTAGTGAGTGACAGGAGGGAGGGGCTACAGTCTGAATGAGGGCATTGAATTTCAGCCCTGCCCCTGGCCAATTTAAGCAAGTTACATAATCTCTCTGAAGCTCAGTTTCATAATCTATAAAATTGGAGCATCTTAAGTTTTTGTGAAAAATTAACAAAATGACCGGTGCAAAAAAAAGGAATAACAGATTCAGGTTAACAACTGCTATTACCATTACCGGCAGGGCCCCTTTCTGGAGTTCCCAGGCCCTCTGAGAAGGGCTCAGCATCCTGCCCAGAACGGCCAGCAGGTGGAGCTGTCTCCGAGCAAATCTCTCAGCCACTCTGGGAAGATTTTCTGTTGGAGCCCGTGGTTCCCTTTAAAGCCAAAGCACATCTGGGATGCAAGGAGAGGATCCCCCTCTCCTTTTTCAGAGGGCTCTTTGGTGAGGTGGGCCTGCTCCAAGAGGTGGGGATAACCAGCTTCCCCCAGCATGCTCAGGGTGTGGAGAGGCAGTTTCCAGATTCTCTGGGGGACAGGAGGCCCAGGCTGCCTGCCCCTTGGGCATCCTGAGCAAAAGTCCTCTCTCAACATTCCCAACACTTATTTTCCGAGGCAAATGGAGAGGAGTTCTGTGGAGAGAACCTAAGGTGTGACTCAAAAGAGGGGCAGCTTCTAGGCCATGGGAACTCCTGTGCATTTGTGTCACCCTCCAAGTCTCACCAGCTGAGGCCCCAACTCTCAGTGACAGAAAATTAAGAGAAGATCTCCCAAAGGTTCTCCCTGCAGGCTCCAGGCCTGGCCTAGAACTCCACTCATCTGCAGTTATTTACAATGTGTATGATGTCAGATTAATACTTTATGCTTATAAAACATGAGGATGGCATCTAACATCTAGATGGGAGCCCTTCATGAATGTGAGGCCTTTCTTCCTGCACCACATAGATTAAGACAGATGCTGCATGGTGGCAGGACAGACCTGGCAGGGAACCTGGGGCTGTCCCTGCTCTCGTTCTGAAATCACAGACCTTTATGCCCAGAAGGAACCTTGGTCATCAGCTTGCTCAAGCTCTTCTCTCACAAATAAGGACACTGAGGCCCGAGAAGGGGAAGTCACTTGATCAAATTGCTAAGCGAGAGGCAGGTCTGGGCCATGGAACCAGGCTTTCCACTCCTGGGCTGCTGCTCTTCTGTGTTCACTTTAGTACAAACAAAATAGGAAAAGTATCCAGGAAGGATGAGGGCCAAAGCATCTCCTCCTTCTCCTCTGCTTACCTAGGCCACGTCTGCCCTCCTTTTTCCTGATGCTTAACCCCTGACCTAGACAACCGCACAAACCTCTTTCACCTGTTGCTCTTGGCATTTGGCCTGAGGATATCTGATTTTATCTAAACATTGGTGCAATCTAGCAAGGGCAAAAGCTCCCAAGGGGCAGAAATGGTCATAGGAGGGATGGGAGGAGCAGGGCCCTGTTGCTGGGCAACCAGCTTCCTCTGTTGCCTGGGTGACAGCCCCATCGCAGGGAGACTGTGTGCAGCTCTGCATGTGCTTATGAAGTCTCCTGTCTTTTTAGCACCAGCTGGCTGGAGCCACCCCCTCCGCCACTGCAGACTGCCTCCTGCACATATGAAGCCCCAAAACATGACTAAGGACCTTCCCTGCCTTGCTTCCTTCCTTCCCCATCACAGAATTGCATGCTCCAGCTGCGCAGATGTCAGCCTCTCTGATCACAGCATTGTTGAGGCTGCCTTTGGACCTCCATTCAAGCAGTTCCCTCAGTCCAGTGGGTTTCTAGGGTTACTAGTTCCTAGGGACAAGAGCAGGGAAGTGGGGGAGCACAACCAGAATGCTTGGTGGCTGCAGAAGCTGCCCCAGAGCTAGGCTCCTGCGGTCTGCCTTTTGAAGAAGCCAGAGAGATCCATATTCATTCATTCAGCAAGCATTCAACCAGTACTGCTTACCCTAGCTCTGCCACGCCCCAGGAACACAGGGCACATGGAGCAGCTCGGTCTCTGCTGGGTCTAGCAGGGGAGTCAGACAAGGAACCTGACAATTATCCACAAGTGCGTGCAGCCAGTAAAGAAAAGATCTCAGCGTAGCACAAAGAGGCAGCTCATCCACATCTGGGGGAGGGAGGAGACTGGGTGAGTTGTGCCCCCAGATGCCATGTCCTAGTCCCCAGAACACTGAGTAGTACCCTGCAGATCCTGAGATGGGGAGAGTATCCTGGGCTATCTGGGTGGCCTCAGATGTAGTCACAAGGTCCTAAAGAAGGAGGAAGGAGGTCAGAGAGGAAACTGGGATGAGGGAAGTCAGAGGCAGGAGTGATGCCAGGAGGGGACTCAAAGCAAGGCCAGGAGTGATGCCAGGAGGGGCCTCAAAGCAAGGCCAGTGCCTGGATTCTGGCCCCGTGAGATTCATTCTGGACTTCAGAACTCTAAGAACAGTATAGAAATTACCAGATTTGTTATAAATTGTTAGAGGAGCCACAGGAAAGTAATAGGAATTAGAAAACTTCTGGAAGGAGCTAATACCTAGCAATTTTAAAGAATTAGAAGTGACTGCAGCAAAAAAGGGGTCCTCTTTGGCAAAGGCCAGAGGCAAGCCTGCTCCTGGCACCCACATGCCCACTCATCATACAGTGAGGAAGTTTTCCCAGGGAAGGGGAAAGTAAAGCTGTCGGGTGAGCAAGGAGTTGAGGGCAGGGGCCCGATCACACAGGGCATTACAAGCCATGGTGAGGAATTTGGGTGTCTCCCTGAAAGCAATGGGGGTTGGGGGAACTCAAGGTCATAAGCAAGAGGTGGCTGAACTGCATTGGAACCTTAGACAGGTCAATGTCTTCAGAAGGGAGAAAGGATTGCAGGGGCCAGGAATGGATGAGAGAGACCAGTTCGGGAGGCGGATGAGCACAGCAGGTTGGAGAAGAGGTGGGAAAATCTCAGCAGGTGGGCTGGGCTGGGCTGGGCTGGGCTGGGCTGGTGCTACAGGAATATGGGGAGACCAGGAAGAGTTTAATGAAACAGGTTTGGGCTGTGCCAGTAGGTGGCACCATTGGCCATTTTTAGGGAATTGGAATCTGGGACTGGATATCCGGGGAACTGCCTCTCCTCTCCTCCGGTCTACCAGCCCAGATATCTTCCCTTCACAGACCTAACCAGAGGAAGGAACCAGAAATATGCCCTTTCTGAGAGCCTATTGCCCTTGCCAAGGCTGGAGCATTGGGCTAGGTCAACAGCCCTGCCCTTTTAACACCTTTTATTCCAAATTTCTTTTCCAAACACCGGCAGAGTCTGCCCAGGACTTGGGAGCTGGAGGAGATGTAGACCTGTTGACTTTTGACATCTCCTGCTTCCCCGAACTACCAGGGAAAGCTGGGGGCTGACTGTGGGGCCTGGTTTTGGGCAGGAGCTATGAAGACTTCATCAGCAAATGACAGGGAAACGGATGAGGAAAAGATGCTCAGCTGTTTGAGAAATCCGAGAAATGACAATTAACTGTAAAACATCCTCACATCCGATGATGACACATTTGGAAAGACACTGTGGTGTGCCTTGGTCAAATGTGTCCAGAGAGGAATTCATAGCCTAAAAAAATGCTCACTTTTGCCCGTCAGTAATTTCTGTCCTAGGGATATGTCCTAAGGAAATAGGCAGAGATGTGATATGAAGGATTTATGCACAAAGATATAGTTGTGGCAGTGTTTATAATTGAAACATGGAGACAATCTAACTGAACAAAAACAGGGCAGTAGTTGTGGGATTTAGGGCCCCTTAAAGGGAGGACTATTATGAGGCCTTAAAAAATGTGCACAAAACAATTTTTTAAATGTGAGAAAATATCCAAAATATAAAATATCCCCCCAATTGTCTTTATGGTATAAAATCAACTGTGCCAAGAAAAATCACAAAGAAATGTAAAGGCAATATGTCAAAAATAATTCTCCATTGACAGTAAATTTGGTGTTTCAGGGGTTTTGTCTGATTTTGTTTTTGTTGTCTTCTGTATAATTTTCTGAATTTTCCACATTTTGTATGATAAGTAGATATTACTTCAACAAGCAGAAAAAAAGTTTAATCAACCAAAAAGTGTATTTTGCAATCAGAAGCTATTCCATTCACAGCCTGGGGCTTTTAAAAATGGAGAATCTTGTTCCACCCCCAACCCCTGAGGACCACAGTGGGGCAGGAGGTGAGTGATAGTGAGCATGTGGGTGAGGTGACCAGGCGGAGTGGTCCTGGCCCGGCTGGGAGGTTACACAGTGCCTGGGAGGGAGCAGTACCCTCCATATCTCCTTTGCCTCACCCCTGATGGCAGGTCCTGCCAGGCCCTGTCTGCTCCTGCTGCCCAGCCCATGCTTCCCTGCACACAGGTTCAATCTTCTCCTCCACTCCATGACAAAGGTGCTGTTCTCACTTCACAGATGAGGAGACGGAGGCTCAGAGAGGCTGGGTAAGCACGAGGAACTGGAAATCCCATAACTAGGAAAGGGCAGAGCTAGGGTTCATCCCTGCACAGTCTGTCTCTAGGGTTACAGAGGAAGCCACTAGTGTGTGGGGCCAACGTTAGATAAGGTTTCCCTCAGCAGTCAGTAAAAGGTGGGACTGGGACTTGAAACCAGGCCTGCGACTTCAAAACACACCACAACCCAAGGTGCGCCTTGGGTTAGGAGTGGCTGCACAATGGGCGTCCCCTGCATGGCAGGTGGGTGCCTGGGAACGGCAGCCCCTTTCCTCTCGGCCCTGCTTTCAGAAGGCCCTGAGACACTATGTGGAGCCCAGTAGGGTGGGTGTGCTAGCCCAGGGTGAGGACAAGGAGGCTATGTAATGACACCCACCTTTCCTCCCAGGGTGGCCCCTCCCAGCCCCTGCACATGCAGGCAGGCAGCCCCCACTCAGGTCCTGGCCCTTGGCTTCTCATCCACAGCATGGGCTGATCACTCTGTGCCAGTCATATGATTCCCAAGCCTATGTCCACTGTCTGTGACCCAGGGTCCTGTGGCTGTCCCTGTGCCCTCCCCAGGTTGTCAGAATGGTATGAGAGAACTTTGCAAAAAGAAGCAGCTTGGAGAACACAGCGGTTCAGCCTGCAGGGATTGCTGCACAGACTCAGGGTTGAAGCTGCATGACCTCCATACTAGGTGACTCTGGACCCTCAGTTTTTTCTCCTGTAGTGTGGGGAGCAGGCCAGGTGCTGTAATAAAACTTCCTGCCTCATGAGTGGGAAAGTAGTGTTGGTGGAGGCAGCCTGCCACCTGGTGCTCCACCCCTCCAGAGGGTTCTAGTCCTGCTCTCTCTTTCTGCAAATGAGCACTCAGAGGGACCCAGAGAATGAACTCCCTTAACTCAAGGTGACCTGAACTCCTTATGACAAGGCAGGGATACTCCAAGGGGAGCCAAGCTCACCTGCCAGCTTCTCCTCTGCTCTCTCCAGGGCTTTTGTCATTGAGGTAATGTATCTTTCGCTATCATATCCTCTTCAATTTTATTCGGCAGCTATTTACTGGGCAGTAAGCACCTGCTCCCAGCGGAACCCCATTCCCTGTGCTTTGCTTGGTCTGGTGTATTTGCATAAGCAGACATCATAAGTTGGCGAATTTCTTCCTCCACTGCGGGAAAAGCAACAGCCTCAGGGAGTTTGGGGTTCTTTTGCCCCAGAAGTATTAAAAACCTTCCAGGCATTCATTTGAGACTGCTTGGTGGTCTTTATCAAGATGCCGCTAGAAAAGGCCCACGTCTGAATGGCCTGGAGCATTGAAGTCCTTTCCCAGTTCCACTCCTCATCCGCGGAGCCAGATCGCAAAGTGGACAGGGAGGAGGGAACAGCAAGGTGATAGTCCCAACCAGGGCCCACGAGAAGAGCTGAGGGGGCGGTGGGGAGCAGAAGAGACCACCCTGGTGATGGTGACGTGGCCCCACGGGCTTTTCTGTCTCATCCTTTTCCTCTCTGGGTCTCAAGTTTCCCAGTTCTAGCAGTGATTCCGGTCTGCGCTCTCCGCCAGCTTCCCGTTGTGGAGCCGCAGTTCCACGGAATGTCCACCAGAGGCCAGGGCAGTCCGCACCCTTCCTACCAACTCCCGGCCTCCGAGAGGCACCTGTGTCGCCAAAGGCGCACGGGCGTGCTCGCTCATGCACGGAGGACTGCGTGGCGCGTAGCTTCTGTATTGTTTTGGGCCCCCTGGGAAGCAGATGCTGAGTTGGAATTAAGAGCTCAAGGGGTAAATTGCCAGCTTCAACCTGCGCAAGCTAAGGAGCGGCTAGGAAAGAGGACAGGGAGAGCCTCAGCGGCCTGCAGTCCTCACAGTCCGCCAACTCATCAGGGACCCCAGCAGCCCTCTGAGTGGATTGACACGGCCAGGTCCTGGTTCCCTTGCCCTGCTCAGACACTGGCTGGAGGATTCCTGAGAAGACACAGACATCAAAGGCTGAAGGCAGAAGGTGCTGGACGCAGTCTGCTACCTCTGCGCCCTGCCGCCGATCTGCAAGTCCTTTCCTGAAGGGACACGGCAGCCAGCCGCGAGCAGCCCACGCTGCCTGAAAGCACAGTCCTCCACACACAGCCTACCTTCCTCCCTCTGGCGGATCAGGGCCCCCAGTCTAGCTATCCTGCCCGGACACCTCCAGTACCTGGAGGCAGGGTGCAGGCATAAGCAGCGCTTCTTGTAGGTTCACCAGAGGGAAGAGGCCTGACAACCTGGGGCACCCGGAGGAACTCGGTTCCAGCCGTCTCACCTATTATAGGACTGGATCAAATCTGCATGTTTTCTGACTTTTCCCAAAGCACTTCGGAGCACTCTTCCTCACCAGTCCCCAGGGTTAGGATTCAAAACCAGAATGCAGGAGGGACCACATTTCCTTCTCCGGAAAGACACAAAAGGGTACAGAGATCAGGTGGTTGGGAAAATCCTGTCTGTTTTATCATCTCCTTCCACCTCCCAGTGCTTATCATGTACCAGGAAAGGGAGCTTGAAGAGGGTTTTTCCAGAATCTGTCAGACCTTAGGGTGCCCAGGGAGATAAACTGGGGGCCAGGAAGGACAGGGCTGGGAGGACTGGGGAAGCTCCTACATATGCCACACTGGGCTGTGCCCCTCCTCCCAGTTCCTCTTAGGCATCATAATGCCCATCTGCCATTTTGGAATAGTTGGACAGTGCCTGCAGCTCCAGGTCCAGATGGTCACCCCATGCCTACCTTCCCACTCTCCCCTCTGCCCTCACCCCATAACTCCACTCAGAGAAAGACCTGGACAAAATCCCAAAGGCTCCCCCCCCCCCCCCAGCATCTTTTCCTTCAGCTAACTGGCACCCAGTCGGACAGGTACCCAGTCCTTGGTTGTCATGGAAACCAGGCCTACCAACCTTCTTCAGCCTTCCTGGCACTGGGGGTGGGGAGGGGTGGGGCAGGCAGATATGTGGATACAGAGAGCAGGAGAACATGCACAAAAACACACAGATATGGGCACTAATGTACACATGGAGAGCCAGAGCATACCAGGCTTGCTCACTTGAGAGAGTGTAAGAAAATATGCAAATATGTGCAGGGCCGTGTGTCTGAATGGAGTGTGTCAGTGGGTCTGAGTGTGTGAGCCCGTGTTTGCACTGCTATGTTTGGTGTATAGTAGTATATATAGTAGTGCATGGGGATGTGTGTTTAGTAAAGATGGGCCTGTGAGCATGCACAGGAGTGCACACAAATGTGGATGGGGGTGTTGAAAATGCTGTGTTCTCCCCCCAACCCCAGGTCTTGACCTCTTCCTAACCCAAAGGCAGTAGCACTGGGTACTGGGGCCCAGAGACCCAGGACAAAGCCTACATGATTTTGCCTCCTGCTGCCCCTTCCCATACCCCATGTCGGTCTATCAGGACAGTCTGGGATTAAAAAATAATCATAAACATACACACATGCACACACAACTGGCTGATTCCCAGGATTGCATAAGGTGCTGGGCCCTGGGTAGCAGAGGGTGGGAGCAGGGAACCTTGATAGACCCAGGACAGAGCAGAGGCCCTGGTTCAAAGGCTTGGCTAACCCCCCTCCACTTTATGATAAGACTGAGCTACCCCTCCCCTTCCTCTTCTTCTGAGCCTGAAGATTCTTATGCAAGGAGTATATGGTCCTCTGAACTGGGATTTCTCCAGAGGTTTGGATTTCTCCCCTTAAATCAGAAATTCTCATACTATAGGGCCTTGTCTACATTTTTATTGGTATAGGATTTCCACATAAAAAGTTAAATTCAAGTTAAAATTGAATTTCAGATTCTAGAAAATTAATATAAATGCCCCCCAAATATTGTTTGAGAAATACTTATACTAAAAAATTGCTCATTTTTCTCTGAAATGCAAATATAACAGGCATGTAATGTTTTTATGTGATAAAACTGGTAACTCTATCCTGGAAGCCTCCCCAAGACACAAATAGGTTAAAAGCAAACAAATGAATAATATTCTATGCAAATCATAACTAAAATAGAGCTAAGATAGCTATACTAATATCAGAAAAAATAAACTTTAAGTCAAAAAATATTATAAGACAAGAGCATATATATTCGTAAGAGGGCCAATTTGTCTAGAAAATATAGCAAGTATAAACATATATGCACCTAACAACAGAACTCCAAAATATGTAAAGCAAATATTGACAGAATTAAAGGGATGAGGCTGTTCTGCAATAATAGTTGGAGATTTCAATATCTTACTTTCAATAATGTATAAAATAACTAGATGGAAAATCAATGAGAAAGTGGAAGACTTGAACATTATAAATCTAATAGACCCATTATGGTTTGACTGTCCCCACTAAAACTCATGTTCAAATTTAAGCCTCATTGTGAGGGATTAGTTAAGAAGATGGAAATTTAATTTCATTGTGGAATTTAGAGTTGAGAACTTTGGGAGATAATTAAGGTTAAATGAAGTCATACGGGTGTGGACATAGTCCAATGGCCATGGCTTTATAAGAAGAGGAGAGGCCTGAGCTGGAACTCAGTCCTTCTTACCACATGGTGCTGCCTTGAGCTACATCAGTATTCTGCCGAGTCCCTACCAGCAGAAAGACCTCAACAAGCATAGCCACCTCATTCTGATTTCTCAGTGTTCAGAGCCTTAGGCTGATAAACTTCTTTATTTACAAATTACCCAATTTGTGGGATTTGAGTATAGCAACAAGAACTGGACTAAGACAGGACCTCATAGACAGAACGCTCCACCTTTCAACTACACATTCTCCCCAAGGGCACATAGAACGTTCCCCAGGATAGGCCACATGTTGGGCCACAAAAAAGTCTCAATAGATTACAAAAACTAAAATCATTCTGACCATAGTAGAATAAAATTGGGAAACAAAAGTAGAAGGAACACTGGAAAATTCATAAATATGTGGAAACTAAACAAACACTTATAACCGATGTATCAAAGAAGAAATCACTGGGGAAATGAAAATAAATCATAAAATGCTTTGAGGCAATAAAAACAAAAATACAACATATTAATACTTCTAAGACTCGGTAAAAATGGTGCTTACAAAGAGAATTTATAGCTGTAAGTACCCACATTAAATAGAAGAAAGATCTCAAATCAATAAACTAACTTTACACCGTAAGGAAGTAGAATAAAAAGAACAAGCTAAACTTAAAGCAAGTAGAGGGAGTGAAATGATAAAGATTAAAGTGGAGATAAATAAAGAATAGAACAACAGTAAAGTCAATAAAGCCAAAAGTTGGTTCTCTGAAAACAACACAATTGACACACCTTTAGTTATATTGACTAAGAAAAAGAGACTACAGCCAAATTACTAAAATCAGAAATGAAATTGGGGACATTATATCCAACCTTACAGTAGAAATAAAGAGTATAAGAGAATGTGAACAAATGTACACCAATAAACTAGATAGCCTAGCAGAAACAGACAAATTCCTAGGAAGACCCAAACTACCAAAACTGACTTGGGAAGAAATAGAAAACCTAAAAGATGCATAAGAAGTCAAGAAATTCAATAAATAATAATAACAAATCTCCCAACAAAGAAAAGCGCAGGGTTAGATGATTTCCCTGGTGAATTCCATTAACCATTAAAAAGGAATCAATACCAATCCTTTCAAAAAGTAGAAAAGAAGAGAACTTCCTAAATCATGCTATGAGGCCAGCATTACTCCAACACCAAATCCAAAAACATCAGGAGAAAAGGAAAGTGTAGGTGGCTACCCCTTGAGAACATTAATGATCTACATGCTAAATAATTGTGCTTATCACTGGGGACAGAATGGGGATACTACACATTGACATGTTTCATTACTTTCTCTTCAGTGACCATTGCTTGCCATATTCAACATGGGAGACAACCTGGAGAACTCTGCTACATCGTGGGCCCCACACACTTAGACTAAGCTGTTTTATACTACTATTTAGATAGCAATTTCATAACAGTGAACTCTTTCAAGCTTTCTTCTAGCATAGTTTTTATCTTAGTAGATTCAAAATTATCAGTGATGACAATCCTTACCAGAGAGGAAGAAATAAGTCTTTTTTTTTTTTTTTTTTTCAGGGCTGAGGACCGAACTCGGGGCCTTGCGTGTGCTAGGCAAGTGCTCTGCCACTGAGCTAAATCCCCAACCCCAAGAAATAAGTCTTGAGGTACTCAATTGGATGGTGCCTCCTAAAGCTAAAGGCCAGGAAACCTCAAAACCTCACTGTTTTTTGTTGTTTTTTTTTTCCAGCCATTTTCTATGATTTTTTGTAGAAGAAAAGCTTAAAGTGTTTTCCAAATAGAGTGAAATGAATTTTTTTTCTGGTAAACAATATGGAATCTGAAAATTTTGACCATGGAAACAGTTGAAAAACAATATCATCAATCCTGCAGAAACAAATGCAGAGATAGTATTAGAATTTCTGGAATTTATTGAGCAATGGAATCCCTAGAATCTCTATCAAACTTACCCTTACAGTTCAGATTTTCCTGTTTCTTTGTATACCTGTTGCTTCATGAGGAAGTAACTTTTCAAAGTTAAAATGTTCTTTCATCAATTATGAGCAAAGAGAGATGGGAGGATATGACCCTTCTGCCTGTTAAGCATGAGTTGAGCTCAGTTTTGAGGCTGACATTTGGAGACTTGCAGAAGTTGTACTATAATTTTGTGCTCTGACCAACTAAAATGTAGACATATTTCCCCGGATTTCAAAAGCACATTAAAGTAAATAAAGGTATTAATCCACTACTGTTTTCTCTCTGTTTTTGGTATTTTTGTTCACATTTTGTATCGGCATGTATTAAAGTTCAACCAAACATTTTCTCTGTATTTCTTTTCTAGCCATTTGTATTCTTTCATTGCAAGATTACAACAAAAGTGAGTCTGTAGTGCAGAGGAAGGATGTACCACAAAGGCCACTGACTTGCTAGGATATTTGTCTATAATCCTAAGGACCCAGGCCAGTCAGATGCCCCATGCCTGCCTCCTCCTTTCTAGAACCTTCCAGCCAAGCTAGGGATAACTGTCTTGGGCTCCTTGGGGCCCAAGTCTTTGCTGATGGTTCTACAACCTCACTCTCCCTGACTGCCCCTCTGCATTTGGTTCCCAGACAGCGGGAAGGAGGACCAGGACAAAGCAGAAGGGAACCTTGTGGTGTTAATTGGTCCAACAATTCCTGCAGCCCGTTCTTCTGTGTCACTGCGTCACTGCAGGGAGGCAGCTCACAACAAAGCCATCTTTGCACTTTTCAGGCTAAAGCTGAGCAGTTCTCTTCACCCCGGGTGCTGTGCCTGGATGAGGAGAAGCGCTGGGAAGATGGAGAATGTTACTGGTAACAGAATAGTCCTGCCCATGCCAGGACCCTTCTAAAGCACTGGTGTGTTTACCTCATTGACTCTCATAGCACCGTAGGTCCTATTAGAGACCATTTCGCAGCTGAGATGGAGCTAACATGAGTTCAGTCCTTACTATGTTTCAGTCTGTACCAGGCCATGGACAGGTTTTTCCCTGTGGCTGCTGTCATTGGCCACATTTGATGGAGAAGTAAGAGGGATTCAGAGAGGCTAGATAATTTAACCAAGGTCACAAGCAGAATGTGGAATCAGGTTGACTGACTCTATAGCTGTATCACCATCTTCTTCTCCTTCTTCGTCCTCCTCCTCCTCTTCTCCTTCTCCTCCTCCTCTTCTTCCTCTTCCTTTTCCTCTTCCCCTTCCCCTTCCTCCTCCACCTCTTCCTCCTCTTCTCCTTCCCCTCCTCCTCCTCCCCTTCTCCTCCTTCTTACCCCCTTCTCCTTCTTCTCTCTCTCTCTCTCCCTCTGCTGGGCATTGAACTGAGAGCTTCCATGATAAGCAAGCACTCCATCACTGAGTTCACCCCTGTTCCAGGGCTTATCTTCTTGATCACCACCCAAGACATCCCATTCTGAACCCCCTCCCCGTTGGTCCCCTGGTCCTGTGGGCACTGAGGAGGAGGGCCTGCAGGAATGCCACCACCACCTCTTCTGAAGCCCCTCACACCGTAAGACTCCTGGGATCTCAGAAGCTTTGCTTCCCTGGCCTGGAATTGGAAATTGGAGACAGAATGTCACCGGGAGCACAGAAGCCTGTACTGGGGGGTGGCCGTGAATGAACTTGGCATGAGACAGGGCTCCTGAGTCCCAAGTGCAGCCTTTTTTGGTTTTGGCTAGTGATTTAGTAGGTTCTCTAGGGAAGTGTCACACAACAGCACAGTGTAGTGAGTCACACACACACACACACACACACACACACACACACACACACACACACTAGCAGCCACCTGAGAATTGAGGTTGCCCCGGAGGAGGCCACATGTCCAAGAAGGGGCTTAGACATGCTGATCCCTCTTGGGTCTGATGTGCTGTTCTCTGAGTTCCATGTGTTGGTTTTCTGAAAAATGGGCATGGTATGTAAGAATTAAAAGCAGAGCATGTGACGTGCTTTAGAATCGCCTTGGCTCATAGTGAGTCTGTAGAAATGCTGATTGTTATTATGTTATTATGTTATGTTATTATGAAACCAGTCCCCAGGGACTGGGCAAGGGGGCCATCCTCTGGGGGTGCCCTCCATGGTCAGTCTGGGAGGAATGGGGTTGTAAAGTGGGAAGTTAAGCACAGGCCACTGAGTCATCCAGAACATTCTTTGCCACTCACTGACTGACCAGCTGTGCCGTCCAGGTCAAGTAACTCCTCCTCCTCTCCTTCCCCTTCATCCTCCCCTGCTGCAGTTTTCATCTGCAAAGTCAGAGTCCTAGCAAGGATTAAGTGAGATAATGTGTGTAGAGTGCCCGACACAGCACAGCCACGAACGGTGGCTGTCATTCATCGCCGTTGACTCTCTGTGAGATTGTCATGGGAGTGGGGAGCAAGTCCTTTTATCTTATTTGGTAGCCGAGGATATTGAGACAAACAATGTCAAAGTGACCAGCCTGGGCTCCCCCTGCAGAATCTGACACAGCTGAGACTGAAAAACGGAAAAATGCCACAATAACAGGAAAGTGACCCAGCGTCCACAAACCATTCCTTGAACCCACCCTTTGGTCCCCATATTTCAAAATAGACTTCGTTCTGAGGGAGGTTTTAGGTTCACAGTAAAACTGGGCAGGCACAGTGATTTCCCATAAGCTCCCCGCTTCCCCCCAGGTACCACCTCCCCGACTGTGGACACCAGAATGGTTCAATCGATGACCTCCATTGACCCATCATTTTTACCCTGGGAACGTGGTCCACATCAGCGCCTACTCTTGGTGTTGTTTATACACCCTATGTGTTCAGGTTTTTTAATAAAGAGAAAGGGACAGTCGGGTGGGGGAGGAGAGACCCCTCTGACTGGGAGCTTAGGCAAGAGGATTACAAGTTCCAGGCTAGCCTTGGACAACTTAACGAGACCATGTCTCAAAATAACAAATAAGAAGGCCTGGAGATGTGACTCAGCCTGGAGAGCCCTAGAGTTCAATCCCAAGTACTATAATAAATAAATACTTAAATTAATGTAATAAAAGACCATACTGTGTTTTGTTTTGTTTTTAAGAGAGAGGGACAGTGAGAGAGAGAGAGAAAGAGAGAATCAATTTATTTAGTTTTTCATGTGGCTTTCGTGGCTCTGAGACATTGTTGTGTATGTGTGCTGGGTGATGGGGTTTGAACCCGTGTACTTGCGCATGCCAGGCAAGTGCCACAACCACTGAGCCCTGGCCCCATCCTACGTGTTTTGACATAGGTATAAAAACCCGACTTCTCAT
>PVKS010006285.1:0-79375 GCA_004027875.1 Aplodontia rufa
GCTTGGTATCAAACCAGCTACGTTGCAATTGATAGAAGAAAAAATTGGTCCAACACTTCAACATTTAGGAGTAGGCAAAGACTTTCTCAACAGGTCTCCGAAAGTGAAGGAAGTAAAGTCAAAAATCAGTGAATGGGATGTCATAAAGCTAAAAAGCTTTTGTACTGCCAAGGAAACAATCAAAAGAGTCAAGAGGTTTTCCTACAGAAATGGAGAGTATCATGGACTATGATTCCTCAGACAAGGGTCTCATATCCAGAATCTATAAAATACTCAAAAATGTCAGCTATAAAAACACCAACAGCCCAATTGATAAATGGGCCAAAGAGCTAAATAGAGACTTCTCGCCAGAGGACATTGATCAAGCCAATGAATACATGAGAAAGTGCTCTAAATCATTAGTAATCAGAGAAATGCAAATGAAAACTGACCTGTTTCTATGACACTTTTCTTCTTTAACCTTGTTGAGATTTCTAATCTCCTGTCTTGTACCAATTAACCTTTTAGATTTTTCTGGTCAATTCTCTAGTCAAAGGTCTCTATAGCCATTTCAAAATCCATAATTCATCTATTGAATCACTGCTTTGTTGTAACCTTCAAGTTTTCCTTCTCCTTAACTTTTTGCTCTACTGTCCTTACAAAATCCAGTCCTCACATTCTATTTTTCCTTTATTAGATTCCTCTTTTATAGATTACATTAGGCTTAAATCTCAGTCATCTGTTTTCTCACTACATACACCAACCCTGGTTTCAGTGGCTGTGTATATTCTACTTCCAAGTAGTTTACTGTCATTTCCACCTCTTTTCTCTCATTCTCTGGAGATTTTTATCTTGAATCACTCCAATACTATTACCTGGCATAATTGTTGAGTATTTCAATGTCCATGAAGCTAATCCTTTTACTACCCTAGCTTCTTAGCTTTTTAAAAATTTCTCACATAAATGATCTTACTTGCCTTGCTATTTAGCCACTTACTTTGGTCAAATCTTGACCTTGTCTTTAGAAAGGTCAATGCTTACTTCCTATTTTTCCAGCTGATACACTGTCTTAAGCTACAACATTAACTATCCTTCAACTCTATTATGAGCTACAAGTCCATGATTCTATCATGTTTTCCTCTCTTACCTACCTCCTGCAATCTCTTCTCTCTTGATATCAAAAGTTCTTATAATCAATAGTTAATTACTAAAATAATTTCTTATTTAGAATCTCAACCCTTCTTCCCTTAAAAAAAAGTACTTGCTGGCAAAATCAAAACCATGGTTAATTCCAATTATCCTCTTATTTTCAGCCTGCAACTAACTGTATATTAATCATATTTCTAGCTTCTATAAACTTAGTGCTTTAACATCTGGCCTGCATGTACAGGACAGACACGCCTTGTTCTGGACAAAATGATAATATGCCTAAGTTACTTTGCCCAGGTTTCCTCCTCACGTCCCGTACCCCCAGGAGTCCTCCTCCTAGGCATGAACTTTTCAAATACAAATCAATCCCAAGTGCACACTCCTAACAACCTCTCTTATGGAGATCTCATATTCTAGGCCACAATACTTAACCCAATCACTCCAGAGCCAAGTGCTAGTCCAAAAGAGGTAGCCCTTATGCCTCAGAAGTAACTAAAAATTATTCAAAGTAGCTAATCCTAATTACTCTTGCCCATTCCTTCTGGAAGAAACCATAATAAAAGCTCTTGTTCACAGTGCACCTCCCCATATTCCTCAATACTAAATCTAAATCATTTTAATATTCTTATCTGTGAGCAGCATTTGATCCAGCTGTTCATTCTTTTGACATTTTTTAACTTGGATTGTGGGACACTCACATTACCTGGTTTTTACTTTTTCTGTAGCCTTCACTATGTGAATTCTCTTTTCTTTCTATACTCATAGCCTAACGAACTCTTTGAATGCTATGATTTAAATGCCATCTATGTGAAAATGAAACCCTAATACGTGTCTCTAACTGGACACTTCCTCTGAACCCTAGACCCATATACCCATCTGCCTATTTGACATCTCTAAATGAAACTAGCAAATCCAAAACTGAGCTCCTGACATTAACCACTACCACCATCTCACCCTGTTCAGCAAATTCACTTGCAGTACCTCCTGCTTTTTTGATAAAGGATATTCTTAGCCCCGTTGCTTGGGTGAAAAATTCAAAACTATATTCAGAATCTACTCATTTATCATTATATTTATTACCACCATCCTGGTCCAAAAACACAATCTTCTCTCTCTTGGATTATTACAGTGGTCTTTTAACTCATCTTTTTACTTAACTAGATTGCATGAAGTCTATCCTCCACACAGCAACTAGTGACTTTTCAAAGCTTAAGATCAATCCAATTCTTATTGTAACTTGTGAGATATAAAAGTGATATTTTACAAGTAAGAAAACTTTAAAAAGGACAACTGAAATGCCCAAATTCAACCAATAACTCATAGGCTATGTGTTTGTGGGCAAGTTTCTTTATCTGTTTCTTTCCTTATCTGTAAATTATGGTTAATACCATTACCTACTTCACAGACTTAGGGTGATGATTAGATTTATTTCTAAAGCACAAAGAGGAGATAAATAATAAAATAAAAATGTAAAGATCAAAGAGAAGGTAATAGGGTCAGGGAATGAAACTGAAGACAGGAAGAAAAACAAGACAAGAGGGATTTAAGCTAGCGATAAGTGATCCAGTAAAGTTCAGAGTTAAAGAAATTACAAACAAAATCTAAGAGGAAAAACACAGTCAAGGAATGTAGGACTGAGTCTGGTGACTTTTGAAACCTTTGTTATGATTACGGTCCTTTGACATGAATAGTATGTCCTTTAGGCTAAAAGACAACATGGAGTGAACAAAACTAAAATCTCTGCTCTCATTGAGTATCATTCTTAGGTGAAGGCAGATTAATAAACAGGTATATACCTATAGGGATACATTTTATGGAAAAAATAAAGCAAGGGTGAGGGATCAAAATGTTGAAAGTATTATTTTATTTATGGTGATATCTGAAGAAAGTAAGGAGATTATCTTGGTGCATAATATTCCAAAGAATGGTAAATGAACAGGACCAAACAGGAAGAGTGTGCCTGGTGTGTTGTGTAACAATGCATGTAGAGAGTAAACTACCCAAGAGACCAGTCCAAGCAAGATTCTGTAGGGCCCTGTAAGAATGTAAGCGTTTATACTGAGTGAAATATGAAAAATTTGAGAAAGGTTTTCCTAAGAGCCACGGAGAAAACTTTATGGAGGATGTTGACAAAGAGACTAGGCAGCATGATATGACAACGACTTACATGACAGTGGTAATCTGGACTTATTTTGCAGCTAGGAACCAATGATGAGTGACGGAGGCATAATGACATTAAGGGCAATTCCAGCATTTTTCACCTGAGTAACTAAGAGTGAAATTTACCATTTACTGAAATGGTGCTATAAATTGTGAAAGAGGGAATTAAATTCAGTTTTGAATATAAACTTTGAGATGTGTATTAATTTCTAAGATGTTTCTTTTTTGTCTATTCTCCTGGGAGAACAGGCTAAGGGATGACCGCAGTAACACTCCAATAATTAGTAATGGGAAAGATAAGTAGGTAAAGAGTAAAGCATTTAAAAAAAAAAGTAGAAATGAACCAAGGGAACAGTTAGGGAAGAGTGGAAACCAACTAAGTATCTCAAAACTCAAGAAGCGATCAATTAACTCAAAGCTGCAGATGTGTCAGTAAAGAACAAAAGTGTATTTGGCTGGATGGCTATTGCTGACTTTCAAAAAATGATTGTTTTGGTGAAGTGGTAGGATGGACAAAAACCTCAGTACCATATTCAAAAGCAAACAGAAGGTTCTACCCAAGAACTTTGAAGAAGTTCCGGGGGGGGGGGGATCAATTGAGCGGATGACTGGAGAAGGGATGAGTTTGTGAAGAGTAAACAAAAACGATCTGGCAGTGTGAGAATGAACTGGGGAACTTTAGTGGAATTTAGCGAGCGGCCCAAAGGAACCACTTCAAGTTATATGCGAAAAAGTCCACATAATTTTAAGGCAGGTTAAAAAAAAAAATCTTTTACTACCAAGCATGACAAAGTTCGATCTAGTGGCTCCAAAAGGTGACGCGCCAGAGCAAATGAGCACAGCAGAGAGACATCAACCAGCATGCAGATGGGGAAGGAGGCGGGAAGGGGACCCCCAAAGTCTAAGTACTAGGAGAATAGGTGGTCCTGAACAAAACCAGGTCTTTCTGCGCAAGCACAGCCATATGGGTTTTTGAAAGGCTGCCCTGGGCGGGAGAAGAAACCACGGCCGCCTGAAGCTTCGAGGGCTGCTGGCCGTACCAGAATCAGTAAAACAACCCCTCTCGAAATCTAGGGAGACCATCCAGAAGGGCTCCCTCCGCGGCCCACGGGAATTGACCGCGGTTTTCGCGCCGGAACTTACGACGCGAGGTTTGGCTGCTTGCGGCTGTTTGTCGGAGAGATGGGCATGGTGGCGAATGGGCGGAAAGTGGTCGGTCACCCCTTTCCTGGCTGCTTCTGGAGTCCCTGAACCCCAACCCCGGGCGTTAGAGGCTTGCGCCGAGGCCCGGGAATGTTTGCCGGGCGTCATGGAGACCGTGGAGCCCCGGCTCAACAAGCGGCCGCGCGGTTGGCTGACGGCTCGAGGCCGAGGAGGAGGGCGGAGGCGGAGGGGAGGGCAGAGGGTTGGTGGAGCAGAAGGAAGCTCCGGCCGACGACTGGAAGAAGGAGGCGGGCGGCCCGGGCCCCAGGCCCCTCCCAGGCTCCGAGTCTCCCGGCTGCAGGCGGATGGATGGGGCTTCTTCGGGCGGTGGTGGCAGCAGCGAAGGTGGCGGCGGCAACAGCGGCAGCGGCTGTAAGTGCAGCCTCCACACACCATCTCTCCCCTCCCATTCCTGCTTGGGATGAGGGGCTCTGAGGTGTCCTCAGTCCCCTTTCTTTCGCTCCCCTCCCCCACTGCATAGTACCGCCCGGAAGACCCCTAACTTCCGGGGAGGGGCTGCCAGAGAACGCGCCTGGCTCTCCAGCCGCGCGGCGGTGCCGGGTGCCCGAGGCGCATGCGCAGCTCCCCGCCGCCGCCCACCCCCGCCCCGCCCCGTCTTTCTGCTTCGCGGTGGCAGCGGCGCGGGTCTCCCCGGCGTCCGCTGCGCGCAGGGAATCCACTGCGGAGTGAGTTCACCTCGCCCGTTCGCTATAGCCCTTTTTCTTGTCGGTCCTCGATTCTGGTCGGGGTAGGGCTAAGTGACAACTGCGGTGGCTTCACCTCATTTCCCCCGTGTTTGCCCCAGATGTGTCCTGGCCCCGGGAGGCTTTCTCCGGCACTGCAGTAAAGGGGTCCTGGGCCAACTTACCCTTTTGAGGGAGCGGAGGCGGGATGAGAGACTGCAAAGTAGGCATTGCTGTGAGAGAGCTAGGTCCTACCGCGTGCCTGCCCCACCTTTGGGGGTGTTTCAGCTTGTAACGGAGAGGTCCAGGGCCTGGAGTACATCTCTGGTCCTTGCATGCTGTGTGACCTTGAGCTAGTCATTACCCCTCTCTGGGCTTCAGTTTTCCCTATTTAGCGCTTTCTCCAACGCCAAAACTGTAGTTTTGCAGGAAAACTTGCGCAGATTTATAAACAGCCTAAGGCCGCTTAGCAGACATGACCCCGTTGATTAAACCTTTCTTCAGTCTTGGGTGAAATACGGTGACCTGTTTATCGGGTCGCTTTTATTCCCTTAACTGGTGGTTACAAATTTTTTTCTAAAATTGTCATGGGATTCTTGATCTAGTTACCAGCCATATTTTTTAAAAATATGAGAAAGGGAGAAAGCGATCTTGTAAATAGCGTTTTTGACTCGTTGCTACTGAGGCTCTTTTTCCTTTAATCCAGATGGTGTGGTGGCTCGATTCTCCCAGTGCCTGGCTGAGTTTCGGACGTGGTTAAGAACCAACTGGTTGAGGTTCAATGCAGACAAGACGGATGTGATGCTGGTAGGCAGGGGCACACTTGGAGATGAAGGGAGGGAAAATCAAAGCTCCCTCACGTAATATAAATATGACAATACTCTTCTGTATGTTCCAGTGTTTAAGAACTGTTAATGTGCCAATAATTTCCAAAATTTAGGTGAGATCAAAACAACATCAGCAATGTATGAACTCTTAACATACTAGGTTTGTAATATACTGATGAAATGGGGCCATTGGATATAACTAGGTAAGAGTTAGGAAAAGAAAAACCAGAACTGTTGTCTGAAGAAACAAAAGGTTATATAAATGTTTAGGGTGGTGTTAATAATAAAAAACTAACAAAAATATGCTTATTGTTGCATAGATACAGGGCTTCCAAATGTAATACATTACTGCTTTTACAGCCTGCATTCTGCCTACTAACCTGAAGGTAAACTCGGATCATCTAAAATGTTATTTAAGAAAACAAGTTTTTAATATTTAGGCATTTTTCACCCAGATTAGTAATTTCCACTAATTTTTACTTCCACGTGAATGAAGATGTGGTATAGGCTGTCACTTTAAATAATTTTTTTAGAAAATAGTTTCCAAAATAGCCTCCAAAGGGACTTGAGGATCCTGAGAATTATTAGATGTGGAATCCGTTGTTAGGGTTTTGAATGTGTTGTGTTCATCTATTTCAGCATTTGAGCCCTGCAGTCAAAATTGTTGCTAGTCTTTTCTTTGTGCATTTTGAGAGGTTCCTTTTTGTGTTGTATAAGCATGTTTACATAGTATAGGTATATATATTACTTGTATTTGAATCAGAAATTGGTGCTGAATAAAAGGTTATATTTCTTAGGCATATATGTAAATTGTCAAAGTTTATTTATTGGTTAGTTTAAGGCTGAGGTAAATTTGTGATCCTGGAGGCATCTGTTAGTAGCAACATAGTATCTATAAGGGGTTCATGTGTGTTTGTGAGTGTGTATGTATGCACCTTAGCTTCTGAAATTGATAACTTTTGAAGGGAGGATTCAGTAAATTGTTTAAAAATAATTTCCTAATATAATAATTGTGAATAGCTTAATGTGGTAAATAAGTATTAGTTTGCTTGAAAACAGGGATGCTGTTTGGGGCTAAAGAGGCATTTATTCAGACATTGTATAAAGATTTTTTTGTTTGGGGACATAAACCAACAAACCTTACATAAAATTGGAATTAGCCACATTTTAAAAAAAAAATTTTACTTGCCCAGTTCTAGCAGTACTATTTTGGCTAGTACATTAATAAATAATATAAAGTGCTATGATTTTGAACAAGTCATAGGTAACTGATTTTTCTCCTGCCTTTAGCTTCATTATGTCCCATTTTCATCTCTTTTGATAGCAATAGACTTTTTAAAGATTCATTTTTGTTAATCCATGGTCATTGATGGTTGGTATTTGAATAAAAAGAAGATATCTGTTGAATTAGTACAAAGTACCAAAGTACTAAGGTAATGGATGAAAGTAACTAAATTAGATTCTAGCTTAATAAAAAAAAGAATATTCCAAACATTTGAGTTTTTTTTTTTTTAAGAAAAGAGCAGTCTCTTCATGAGATATAGTGAATCACTGGAAGTGATTACTAGGCAGAAAAACGTAGTAATAAAAGCATTCTGAGGGATTCCTACCTCCAAAGTGTATAGAGAAACTGATTAAAGACCTACCAACACTAAGATTCTATGACTAATGAATAGTTCTTTCATATTTTATACTGAAGAGGGTAAGCAACAGTTTTGAGAAAGACTTTGCTTTCCCTAACGTGGCTCCTGAAAATTTTAAAATATGTATATATCACTAGAATAAAATGATAGTGAAAGTATACAAAATTCTAAAGTGATGTGTTACCATAACTTAAAGTACAAGACCTTTTTCTCCCTACCTGTAGATTGACTGAACCCACATTTATTTAAAAAATGAGAGGGGGCAAAAAATGTAGAGGGAGTTTTTTATTTTTCCTAAAAGATAACGTCATTTAAAGTTAATAAGATTGATAGGGAAATATTAAACTTAAGAGTTATTTAATAGCAAGATAAATATCTATTCAAGAGTATTAGACCTGATTTTCCTGACTTCTAGTATTCAATTCAGTACCTTAAGTGGACCTGATCCCCTGTTCTTTATCACAGTTGGTATTTTTGTTGATGGTTGAACTGAAGAATCAAAAGATTCAATGGACTGAAGTAAGGAAGTTATTCCTGTGCCTTGTACTTCAATAATACTTCAGTCTTTCCCTTGATAGCCAGCTCAGTTTCATATATCATCTTTCATATTTTAATGGAAAAACCTTCTCTTAACTCTCTGATGTATAAAACCTGAGTTCCTACTACCTCTGGGCCCTCTATTATTTTTATCTGTGCCCACCTCAGGTCCATGCATGTCCATTGTTGTTTGCCTTCAGTTCTTTTCATCAAATGTATTGTGGGAACCATTTGATTATGAGCTGATATTTTTAATAAGTCATTTTACTTCCAGTACTCCAAAGTACTAATTACATAATTCAACAGGGTAACTTATAGAAACTACCTATGCTAAAATGTTTATTCTCTCAAGGAATTCTGAAAAGAACACTTTTATATATTTTCTTGAAAATACTGTACAGTACAGTTAATGGTTAAAATGTTTGTAGACTTGGGAACCTTAAAGTTTTCCTTTCTCTTCTTTCCCTTGCTTTTCTTTCAGTAGAAAATGTGCATCAGATGTTTATGTTTAATTGGTTTACAGACTGTCTGTGGACTCTTTTCCTGTCAAATTACCAGGTAATGTCCTTTCACTTAGCAGCTATTTCATATACCTGTAAATGCAGTTTATTCATGCACAAATTATTGGACATAAGAGTTTCGAGTTAATGTTGTCTTTGGAAATAGGAAAATGCTTGATAGAGTCTGGAATTTTAAGGGAATACAAAGAATTTAAGAAAACAGTGCCCCCTATATTACATTGTAAGCATTAACAAAAATTGTATGTGTACACATTTGTGCAATATATTATAACAGTGGTCTCATATTATTTAGAAGGAATGAATAATTTTCATTTAATTAATTTTGATAGTCATTTTTGAAACTGCATTAAGAATCCTTGAAGACAGAGTTTAGTGAGGGAGACCAAAAGTCTTTTGAATAAGACTTTTTAAACTCCTGGATTAGAAAAATATATCAGTGCCCACTTTAATTAATTTCACCTTCCTATTGGCTAGTATGTACTTTAATAATGAAAGTGAAACAAGTTTGTTACTTTGAAATCATTGGCTGGCAGTCATCAGTATTGGTATTAAGGCCAATTGGCAGCTCTAGGCCAATACATTAAAACTTTCAAATCGCAGGCATTGCAAACAAGTAGGTTCTTCCATGCAGTCAGGTAGGAGATTATTCATGTCCACGAAAGAACAGCTTCTCGGTGTTTTACATTTTAAAATTTTGTTTAGTTGTGCAAAAATGCAGCCACTGCACTATGTTGCTCCTTGGCATCACATTTTGTATGAGGAAAAGCAGATGAGACTTTGAGGATGGCAGACTACCTAACAATCCCTTTTTTTAATCTTTGCGACCTCTAAAGATTTTCGGATGTGGGTTGTTACATTTCCTGTCGGGAATCTAAGGAAATATTTATCAAGGGATAACCGCTTTGCGTTCGTGCCGCTGTTGCATCACAGCAACATCCGTTTTCCAGCACATGCACTTCAAAAATGACCGACTTGTAAAACAGAACCTATTTTTGCCTGCAGTGTAAATGCTGGACAGGGATCCCCCAACACCTTCCAGCGACTCTGTCACCGAGCCCTATCCGCCCGCCAGGCGCGGGCTCGGGTCGCGGGCTCGGGTCGCGGGTCCGCTGGGGCGGGGCGGGCGCCTGGCGCGGAGCTGCCCACCTCCCCCACACCCACCTTGGCCCCGCCCCGTCCGCGCACTGCCGGGAGGGCCGGCCGCGGTGCCGCGCGCGGGCGCGCCTCTGCTGCGCGCGTGCTCGCTGGCCTTTCCCTCCAGTCCAGCCCAGCCGGGGCGCCGCGAGGGGGCGGAGTGGGGTGTGGTGGGCGCGCTCGGGCGGCTCCTGCGCGTTCCCGCCGAGGCAGCGGCGGCGGGAGCGGCAGAGACGGCGGCGGACAGAGTCCCGTTTCCGAGTCTCACATCCGGGTTCTGGCCGTGACCCAGCCTCGGCGGAGATGTGACCCGGCAGTACGGCAAATATGGCGGAGGTAAGGGAGCGGGCTCCCCCTCCCCGTCCCGGAGCCGGGCGCCCCCGGGTCCGGGCCCGGGAGGAGTGGAGTGGGCCTGGCCAGGGGCGGCCCAGCCCTGCTGGCGCCACTGCCCACCTGTTGTCCGGAACAGGCCGCGCTCAGGGCGGGAGCTTTCTCTGGAACTTAGTTGGGATGGGTCCGGGGGTAGGGGAGAGCGGAGGCGTAGTTGGACTTGGGGGGCAGTTTGCAGGGCTGGGTGCTGCGCAGTAGTGCGGGGCGAGGGGGAGGGGGCCCGGGTCCGGGAAGGGGTGCTTGTGGCGCAACTTCGCCGGCCGGTGCTGGGGGCCGGGAGAGAAGCCGCTGCTTCCTCTTGCGAAGTTTCTTCCCTCCTTAACCGAGATGCTGTTGCGCCCTTCCGCGTCACCCCCACCCGTTTGCTACTGAGAAGCAGTCGCTCTTGGTGGGGAAAACGTAAGGCGGAACGGCCTTTGGTGCTCTTGGTAGAAATAAAATGAGCGTGGAAGAAATCACGCTCCTAATCCAGCAGTCCCAGTCCACTCTTCACACTGGGGGAATCTCCCCATTTCCCCGAACAGTTAATACCCCCCGCGCACGCACACACATCACCTGGAACCTGAGTTGCTTTTCCACCTTTTAGCCCCTCTCCCCCCATCCAAATCACAGCTACTTATTTTCCGTCTGGTTTTTGTTTTCTTAGGAATTCCCCCCTCCCCTTGTTTCTCTTTGCTCATTTTCTAGTAAACAAGTTCCCAAAGCCCCTTTCTTTTATGGTAGTTTGGCTTGCATATTTGGACCTCAAATCGGTGGGCAAACAACCACTTGTTGGTTTATGATTAGTTGGAACTTAGTATATGTTATTTAAAAATCTAAATTTTGTTTCTCATTTAAGCTTTTAAACAGTAAGTTTTATGGTTTATTTGTTTACTTTTTTCCCCACCCGTGTAAGAATTTCGTTATTCTTTATCCTCTGTAGTGTACAGTGATATATTTGGACTTTTGGGTCTCCTTTGAGAAAAGCCACACTAAATGTTTGGTTAATACAGCATTCTTGTTAGAATTCCCATTTTCATGTATTCAACGGCATGATTCGGGAAATAGGCAATTTTATTTGTCCTCTAGTCCCCAATTTTTAACTCCTTTATTTACTAAATAAAGTCGTATTTTTGTCAATACCGTAATATCCTTTTTAGACCTTGGAATACAGAAACGTGGTTAGATTATGGAGGCATTTTTACGTACCTGTTCAGTGGAAGGACCTAAAAGTTTATTTTCTGGAGTAGCTCTTAGGATGCTACTTCTGCTTTTCTTATGGAAACTAGTTTTATATCTACGTCCAGGAGTAGTTGCTGTTAAGGAGGAAGAAATTTTATTGTTTCAGGGCTCTGCTGCCAGAATTCTTTTGAAAAACATCATGTTTTTTATTTACATCTAAATTTAGATTTTTTTTTTTTTCATTTCTTTTGCTCTTCTGTGGTTAAAGAATATTGTTTCAGGGCACAGGAGTTGGAAAACCGTCCTTAAAGTTTCACTTAAATGTGACTGGATTTAATCTAGTAGGCTAAGAGTCAGTATCTAGATTTTAGTACTGGTGAGTTCTTACTGTGTATTTTCCTTGATATGTGAGGGACAGGAGTAGTGTGTAGTGGAGGACTCCTTTTCAGTGAACACCCATTAGATAAGCAGCAGTGTGCTGAGTAGGTAGTGTTTCCTCCCTCATGGTGCTGCTCACAATGTTTTGAGCTTTAAGTTGTGTTGCTATAACTCAAAGACAAGATTTATTGAAGAAAAATAACTTTGTGTGTAAAAATACATTGAAATTTGAATTTTTAAAAAAATCTCATTTAGAAATTTTACTGCCCAGTCTGCTGAAAACATGTTTATTAACATTTTTTCTTGTTTCCAAAATTAAAATGGTTATATTCATGTAAGAGAGGGGAAACATTATTTTGAGTCACTCCTTATTTCCTAATGTTTTCTAGTGTATGCTATAGTTTTCTTAAATATTTCATCATTTGGAGAATGGAAATCAGTGTTTTCAGAAACACATGGATGGTTCAATTTCAAGATAAAAAAAACCTTAAATTTTATTTTCAGAACATTTATTTAATGATCTGGTATCTCTAAATCATTTTTTTTTTATATTCTTCAGTTGCTTGTAGGTGGTTTTATTTATAGTCACTTTAGAGGAAGAATGGAAGGACTTTCTTGATGTGTCCTATAAAAAATGTAAAATAGATGAAGAGGTAAAAAATAATTTTCCTGGTCTTGGTACTTCAGTAATTGAGCTGGGGATGTAGCTCCGTGATAGCTAATTTAGCATGCAGGAAGCCTTAGGTTCCATCTGTAGCACTGCCACAAGCCAAAAACAAACAAACAAAAAAAACCTCAAACTTAAATAAATTGGGATGATTTTTTATTGGTTCTTTTTAGTTAATTGGGATGATTTTTAAGACTATCGGTTTTTTTAAAATTAGATGGAGAAATACTTTGTTTATGGTATGCTTCTATTTTTGTGTGAACTCTGAGGTTTATTCTTTATGATGCATGTGCCAAAATAATTCATGTGCCAAACTATTGTGCTTTTGATTAAGTGGACCTGAGGATTGATGCTAACTTGTGAAATACAGTAAGTGCAAAGCAACAGTAAGCAATTATTTAATAAATCTGAGGGAGAAAAACAAGTTATTGAAGAAACATGTCTCCAGAGAAAAATCTAGGTTTTATGCTTTTGGGTTTTATTTTTGTTGTTGTTTCCTGCATAAGAGAATGACGCTGATATTTTACAGAAAAATATTTAATTCTTGAATTAAAATTGTTTTAGTTGTGAATGAAATATATTAATTTTTCATAATTTGATCTGATTGTCCTAATTGAATCCATAATGGGAAGTATATGGTTCTTCAATTGTGGTAGCATTAAAAACATTTAATGTGCTCAGAAGAAGTGGTGTGGTCCCTTTCTTAGTTCTCTTCAGTAACATTTCACATTGCTTATTGTTCCTTAAAATTATTCACCAACCTTCTAAAAGGAGGCTCTCATAGTCATACTTAAAAGAAATTACAGGGTAGTCACAGTTTTATGAAGGCATTGGGAGAGGAGGAAAAAAAATAAAGAGGAAGAAATAGTTGATCCTTAGGGTTTTATAAGGACTGTGATATAGAGACCTTGGGAATGAACAATTTGTCATTTATTTCAGAGTTTGTAAGCATGTAAAGAACTTTTTTCTCAAAGGAAAAAAGCCACTGCACAATGTAAGACTTTTTTTTTTTAATAAATCCGTTACATTTCTATAACAAAAAGAAAAAAAATTAATGGATTTAGCATATTATTAAATATTTTAATATATCTAGAAATGGTGCATGAACTGTCCACTATTATATCTATTCATTTCTTTTAAAAATAGACTACTTTTTTAGCACTTTTTTTAAATGTACTTAGATTTTATGTTTTAAGGAAATAGGATCATGTCAGTGTGTTAATTTCTGCTGTAAGCAAAACTTATTTCACTGTAAAGGATTTAAACTTTAAATAATTATATATACTGATACTGATTTATTTTCTTAGTTTATATTTCAGAGAAAATTAATGTTTTATCTAAAGCAGGCACGAGCACCAGAGTCCTAAAAAGCTTACTTTAGTGGAAGTATAAAAGTCAAAGTACTTGATAATCTAAGATGGGTTTGGTGGGACAAATAAAGAAGTGAATTACTTTAAGATAATCCTGGTGAGACTAATCAGGTTCCCAAAAATTTTAGAAATAAATACTGCTATTGAAGCTTAGTATTATCTTCATATTAATTTCTTGCTTAATGTTCAGATCAGGTCTTTATATATTTCAAAAGATTTGGAAATAGTTTAAAAATTCCTTGCAGTGATTAAACTGTTCATTGCTTGGGGGTCTGTTCTGATGAGCTTATTGTATAGTATGACTCTTGTGTTTATGTAGATAGGCAGTTTATAAAGTAGCATCCAAAAATAGCTTTTTGCAAATTGAGGTTGTCTTTACCTTATAGGCCTAGATTAAAAAAAAAAATTTTTTTTTTATTCAAAAGAAATGTTAAACACAGTTCATTCATTTAGCTAAGTACTCTTTTTAGTAGTGTTTCATATTTGGAACAATTCATATTAAAAATAAGGAACTTAGGTCTTGACGAAAATTGAAATTATCTGAATCTTTTATCGTAGAGAAAGTAGAACTTGAGCTGAAAGCTTGTGCAGTTTTTCCTAGGTCATAAAGTTAGTTTGACATAATTACAAGTAGAACACAGACTTCTGCATTCCTAGCACTTATTTTCCATAATAGCATTCTATCTTTAAATTATTGCTACTGTAGTAAACTTGTTAATTTTAACTGCAAATTATACCCTTTTATACCCTAGCATTACTGAAAGTAACAGCAAACTTACAGAACATAATTTTGCATGGGGGGACAGGTACTAAGCCTTTGGCTTAGTGTCCCTGCAGCTTTTATGGAGGAATAGAGTCCCAACCTTCCTGATTTCTGTTCTTTATTGTTGTGAGAATCTGATTTAGCCTCTGCATACCTAAGGAGGCATGGTAACTCTTTAAAGAAATAGTGATGGAATTGGTTTGAGGGGAAATTTTCTTGTTATTTGCATGGAAAAGCAGCATTTGATTGCCTAGAATAAAAGGGTCTAAGAATACTTTCTGTTCTTACTACCTTGATTTTTTTTGTAAATATGTTAACATTCTAGTGGTTTTTTAGAATCCATCAATCTTTTTCTCCCACATTATTCTTTTCTGTTGTATGGGACACTCCCCACCATTTTTACCATGTTCTACAAGAGTATAAAAGAAATATTTGAACACTTAGAAGCATGGAGTATTTGATAAAACTGTTAGCAACTTCATCAACTAAATCATAAATATATTGGCAATGTTAATATGCTATAAAAGTTGACAGCACTTTTTTGAGTTAGTCAACTTTTTGCTTTGTATGTCTTTCTGCCTAGTGTTGTTTTTCATCTCAGATAAAACAAGTATTTGTGCAAAAAGCCAATTTTTCAAAATTATAGTTTTGAAAAGTAATACCAAATACTAGGTTTTCTTAAAAATTGAAAAGAGAAGAAAATGAAAATGGTTCATAATCCCACAAAAGTGATTAGAAATTCCAACAGAACAGAAAGATATAAAATGTAAAAAGCCTGTTCGCTCTGATCCATTCTTTAGAAATAGCTAATGTGAACAAATTCTGTGTATCTTCTTGGGGAGAAAAATTTAAGCCTACTCCCAGTTTACTGCATGTTCTACATGTCTTTTTAGTCCTAATTTTGTTAACTTTTTTCCTTTATCAACACAAACATATTTCATTCTTTTTAACACATTTATAGTGTCCCATTGTTTGAAGGGACTATGTATCATTTCCAGCCATTTAAATCATGGACTTAAAATTTTTCCTTTTTTTGTTATGAGCATCATTGTAGTAATAGTGTGTATACACACATATGTATGTATGTGTATATATAGGAATATTGTTTTAGTATTAGGGGAAGTTCATATTAGCAAAATGTCATCAGAAATGGTTGAAACAACTCATTTCTACCTATAAGGTATGAGTGCATTTTAAGTATCCTTTAATTCCCAGTTAAATTTTTTTCCAGCTTACACTCATACTTAGAGCTTTTTCTAAAAGCAGGTATTGATATAAATAAGTACCTGTTTACCTTTAATTTTTTTTGTTTATTTTTCCTATTTCCTTCCCCTTTCTAATTAACTATAGTAATAATGGTAGATATGGTACAAGGTTTTTTGGAGGGTATTGTTAGGTAGAGATATCACTTCCTAAAGAGTCATAGATTACAGTCTGGCAAAACAGGAGTGAACTCATGTTCACATTTTAAACATGCTTTGAACTGATACAAAGCATTTTAGAGGGAAATAGAAAGTAATGGGGAAGAAGAAAAGAGGTAAAAAAAAATCATGCAGTTTTTCTAGACAGTATAGAAGGAACTCTGAGGAGTCAGAGGTTGTAGGTTTCAGGTCTAACTTCATGGAAGTTACTTCTACTACCATGGAACCCTTCTCTCACTTTATAGCCTTGGGTTTACTAATCTATAAAATGAGGTATTGTTGCCAGATTTGTAGTTATGGTTGAGTAACTATGCATTTGAAATTGTGTAGCATTATGTAAATATAAGCTAGTTCTGCTGGGTTTTTTTTCTTTTCTTTTCTTTTTAAAGGAGAGAGTGGAGAAAGAGAAAGAATTTTATTTATCTGGTTTTTGTTTCTCCAACAGTTAGTGTGTATGTGGTGCTAGGGTTTAAACCTGGGTCCTTGCACATGCCAGGCAAGTGCTCCAACCACTGAGATATCGCTCGAGCCCCTTTTTTTTGACATCTAAATAAACTTGCCCTCATTCCACACTGAACCCCCCCCATAGTATGATACTAAACTCTAAACTCACATTTTATATTGAAAGATAATCATTTAGTCACTTGATCAAGTAATATTCACAGTGAACTGTTTTCAAATGCCAGTTTTCAGAAGCTCATCTTTGATTTAATTGGATATAATTAATTTTCAAGAAACTAATCTCATTCCTGTCTGCTAAGGTGACATAACAAAATTTTATTTTGGATGTAAAATACTAAAATGTATATGGATAGAAAATATAGGCAAACCATCCTGTCTTTTGCTCCCCCGTGCTAATTAGCGCTTGAAACATTGCAGTATGTCTGACATAATGTGATCATTAGTGTAATCTTTGAACTTGTATTTTGCTGTATGCAGGCTATACTTACAAATACTACCAGTTCTTTAAAATATTTGGTAACTTAATGGGAAATATTTGGGACTGTTTCACAACTTTAAAGTGGTAACTGTTTATCAATAAAATAATGATCATTTAGCCCTGGTGATGCTTCTTAGAAACTGAAATACATAGATATCATTTGTCATTCAGTGTTCCTAGTATTGCTCTTGCTAGTATCAGCATAAACATACCTTTCATCTTCAGTCACTGGTTTTTAATCAGAAAGCATTTTTTATCACAAGACTGTTAAATGAGGTGATTATTGGGAGTGTTAAAAAAACCCTAAATGCTCAAGAACTATTTCTCTTAAGTTTCTAATTCATAAGTAATGAAGGTTCTTGTTTATGTCATATAAATGTGTTCTAAAAGTCCCCTGAAAAGAAAGTCAATATCATAAGACTAATCTCTGTGGGTAGTGAACAACCTGGGATCAGATGAAGATGGTCAGTAACATTGCTGTAGCCTTGTATAGAGGTTGGGCTTATACTTGGGAAATGAAATGTAACTGCATGAAACATGGATTAACATTTTGAAATATTGATTTGCTATGTAATAATTTGTGTGATGGTTATATCCATTTCAAGTCAGGGACATGTAGTTTTGCCCCAAAAGATGTTAAGCAAATTAGAAACCCTTTTTATGGTTACATTTTCTCTTCATGTTATTGTACTCTTCAGCTTCCTATTGAAGGAAACAAATTGAAAAGTATTATATAGACTGTTCAAGCTGAGTAATTTTCAAATAATTACAGTGGTATGACATTGGAAATACATATGATTACTGTTACGTTTTTTTCTTAGATTATGCTTTAAGAGGCAATCTCTTACAAGAATTTATAGGGAAAAAAATAGAACATTTGAAAAAGTGTACCTCTAGAACCCATTACCACATGAAATCTAGAATGCCATATTTAATAATAATAACATACAGTTTTCAAAATGGAATTTTAACATTTTATAGGAATTTGTCTTCAGTCCTAATTTTTGAAAAGTTGGCCATTATTTTCCTATTTCTGTTTTGTTTTCCTTCTTGCTTCTCTGCCCCATTACTTAGCAGGAAGAATACTGCAGTATCCCTATCAAAAAGCACTATTGCTAGTGTTTTTGATCTTCCTGTATATCTGTTTTCTAATGGGCATGAAGTAGGTACCTTTGAAGGGCTTGGCAAGGTTTTATTTATAAAGTTCATATCATTGAAACATCTTTTATTACTGAACTTTTCTTGTAGGAATTTTTGTTTGTAGATGATCTATTTATAGTTGTAAGTTAACAGAATTAAGGTAAAACAACCACATACTGTCAAGTGGTAACATTACTAAAATAAGTTCCTACAAATTTTTATCTTTACATTTCCCAGTTGCTTGTGGTTAAATTTGTGAGAGGTAGAATGAGGCATTATAATTGGAAATCTGTGCAGTCTTCCCTTGGATAACCTAACCTCTCTAGACTTTAATTTGAATGATTACTAATTATGTGAGAGCTTAAAAATAGTCATCTGTTGTTAAAGTTAACCTAATATAGTGTCTAGTGTTTAAATAACATTTTTTCCTTTTTCTTATAATTTTTTATTTAAAAATGATGCCTTTATATTGTTTCTGCCTCCATTTTCACAATTCGTTTTTTTAAGCCATAGATCAGTTAGATAGCAAATTTTGTGCGTAGTTTTTTTTCTGTATTGATAGGAGAAAATGTATTTCCGAAAATTCCAAGATCTAAAATCGTACTTCTTAATGCATATGATATGAGACCCATATTTGCTTTTAAAATCTGAATGAATTTGATATTACTGTTTTTTTCCTAGATTCAAGAGTATTTCAGATTTTTCTCTATGCTTAAATATAATGTAAGGGAAAGGATTATGTGGGACGTTTTAGTTTGTCTTAAAACAATTCATATATTGACCTTCCTGTAGTTTTTGGTGTTATATTAGTTATTGAGTCATTCCTGTAATGTTTGTGAATATGTGCTGTACAAAAATGCTAATTTGTTTTCTTTTCTCCCCTCCTCAGCCATCTGTTGAGTCTTCAAGTCCAGGTAAGTATTTTTTTCTATATATTTTTTTTTATAATCTGTATTTGCCTAACATTTGCCCTATTAGTTGCATAAAGGCTAGAGGAGTTAGACTATCTATCATCTGACTTGCTTTTCTTCTGAATGCTTCTTTGGGGAAAAAGAAATGGATGAAATGTTTCACTGCCCATGAAAGTACAGGTGAGGCTGCTGTGAGTTCATCCTCATGACTATTTTGGGTTCTCTTGCTCCTTTCTCTTTTTTTTTTTTTTTTTTTTTTTGATGAATTGTCATATGTATTTCTTATAGTTTTATAAATTATTATATGAATTGAAGTTATTTGAATTTTGTGTAGGAATTTCAGACTATTTCATCTGAGAAAAAGTATACGCATACTCCGAGAGGGAAAATAACATGCAAAGTATACAAGAAGTGAATAATGTTGTAAATTAAGGAAGCTCTTCTTAGATATGAGTAGGATCAAATTTTATTCTCTGACCTTACATCTAGGATTTTTATATTTTCCCTCAAATATAGTCTTCCGAAATTAGAGGTGCAAACTTGTGATCTTTGGACCAATACAAGTCACAGATATTTTTTGTTTGGTCACTGTAGTAATCTTTAGAAATTAGAATATTTTATATAAAATCTAAATTTATAAATTTAGATCTCATAATCACACAATCTTGTATCTCTGGGTGTAGCAGTCATATTGAAGTTCAATAGCAGGGTAGAAAGAGTCAGATACTAGTCTTTTTGCCTCAGTGTCCAGGGACTTTACCAAGAAAGAAAAGACTACTTTCTGCATGGGATGTTTGAGTTAAAGAACAGCCCTATCTGGAAGCGTGAGAAAGGGAGCCCTCCAAGGCTTGGTAATGTTTTATTTAAAAATATCTCACGTATATTGAATATTCAGATATGAAATACATTCCACATTGCTGAATTTTACATATTATTGAAGCTATCACTTTTCTGTGTTGTAAGTTTTAGAAAGAAAGCTTTTTTAAAATGCTTATAATAAACCTTTTTTTAACAATCTAGGATCCTTTTCATGAAGAAAAATTATACACTGTGGGAGTTGGGCTAGATTACTTCCAGAACTCTTTTAAATAGAGTGTTCAATTTGCAGTTGATTTCCCCTTTATTTCAGCTGAAAATGTATTTTACGTTTTCCAACATACTTGAGAGTAAAGTACATTAAAGCTTTGTGACATTTCTGAAACCCAAGGATTTTTTTTATGTTCTGGATGATTGAAATTGGAAGTAATCTGACCTCACATAAGTGTTATATCACATATCCTTTTTAGAATGTAGAATTGTTTCCAGTATTCTTTTCTTTCATACACAGAGAACATTTTTATTGGGAAAAAAAAACGGTTCTGGTGTTTATTAATATTGTAATATTACAAATAGACTAAGTTCTAGATGTTTTTATAAATTTTGAGACGTTCATCAGCTAACTCATAAATATGTAAAAATAACTTCTTTAAAACTAAACTAAAAAAAGGCTTTCTCAGTTTCCATCAGTCTTGGCAGAATTGAACAAATAATGAAAATCAGAAATAGAAATGTCTTTAATAGCTTTTGCTACTTGTTGAATATTTATTTGTATAGACTGTTTATATTTTTTAAGATTGTTTTCAGACTGAGGAAGATCTTTGGAGCTAAGCACTGTTATTTAATATCAGGCTTCTACCCAAAGGAACATTTGTTATTCTTTTTAAGTAATGCTAGTTATAGGGAGTTATAAAAGTTGATGGAGAAAATTAGGAGTAGAGGCCTTATGTAAAAAAATAAATAAAATAAAAAGTTGGCCCACTGGCAAAAGGCTGTACCCCTTGTAGCATGTGTACTTTGGAATCAACGTTAGTAATTATGGTCACAGGACCATAACAAAGTGGTTTGTTCTGGACTCTGCCAATGTAACCTGTAAACCAAAGTGGAGATACAGTGCAAAGCTTTATTTCTAACACTAGTAGCCATTAGAGTCTTTGAAAAGGTATAAGCTACCTTTTAGTAATTCTGTGCTAAGATGGCAATTTGTGACAAAGCAATGATATTTGCCTTAACTCTAAAGTTAAATATTTAATGTATACAAAGCACGAGACCTTCTACTTCTAGGAATTTATTATTGGGATATACTCTCTCCAACCTACCCCCGGTCTAGGAAAAAGCCTAATAATGGTCCTAGCGATTGACAGAAAGGAATAGGTTGGTTAGTGTGTCCTGAAAAACAAAGTAAAGAGTCAGATATAACAAAGAAGTCAGATTAAGGCAAGGAAAAAAAAAATAGAAATTGAAAGTCAATAGAAAAAAAGTTTAGAATGTATGTGGGAGAGAATTTCGAATGAAAAGGAAGAAGTTCACCAACACTTTGCTATTTAATGTAGTGGGGCAGTGAAGTGGCAAGTCTTATTTGGCTTCGCCCATAATGCAAAAAATTCAGACTTCAGTTAAGTCATAATAATGCTTCTGATTTGATACTGTGTACTCAAGAGCTTGAGATTTTTTTTAAGTTGGTAAGAGTATGGCAAATAGGAATTTGCATGATTATTTTTTAGAGTACCTGCATTCAGTAAGAATTCTGATTAGGATAAATTAATCAAAGAAAAGTCTTTCTGCCTATGAGGGATCAGAAAAGTAAGTGCAGCAGCATCTGCAGGAAGATTTAATTATTGACTACTGTGTCTCTCAGAAGATTCCTGAGGGAACTGAAAATTTCAGGAAAGTTTTCCATTGAAAACTCAGAGCAATTCAGACAAAATTCTACAACTAAATTTGTAGTTCACAAATTGTGCTCCTATGGAACCATTGTGTCTAGTCCTTCAACCACTACTAGGATGCTCTACTAAAATTATGCCAAGTTTTTCTTCCAGGAGAAATTGAGATAGTATGCTTCTCTAAATTTTTTTGGTAAATCATTCTAAAACTTTATAATTGTTAATAACTCATTTTTACTACAGTCTTGGATGATATCTGCTTTGGCTGTTTAGTGAATTATATTTAATGTCTGTTTTTTGTTGGGTTTTTTTTTTAATGCTCCTCTGAGCATGCTGGTTTCGAAGTCATTTACTGTCTAACCTGACTTAAAATAACTCACCTTAGTAAATAAGCTATTCTTAAGTACTCTTTGAGGCTGGTTACTTCAAAACTTATGAGGCTTGGATAGCAGTAAAAGCATCAGGGCTGAAATTAGACACAGAATTCAAATTCTATCTTTGCCACCTACTCTCTAAGCCTAAAGTCTTTGTTTTTATTCTTTTTTCCTTTTTAAATGGTGTGTTAATACCTACTTGATTAAATTATTTGAAGATTAATTGAGATAATGTATGTGAAGTGCTTGAGCATACTATCTGGCACATAATAAGCAAAAAAGAAAATGGGTTTTATTTTTAAAAAGTGTGGGAAGTGACTGAAGAATCCTGAGCTTTTGATATTTCCTTATCCCTAGTTTTTGGACTGGTTTTCAAGAAGTCAACCAATTGTGCTTTATTTAATGGTTCTTTTACTAGAGTATGAATGAAAGGATTACTACATCTGTTAATATAATCTTCAGCAGTTGAAACTGATAAAAAGATTGCTGGCTACTTTTTTTTTAATGCAATACTCTTTCAAACTTAAATCTAGGCTTGGCAGTGGTTAAATGTGGGAATAATTTACAGAAACTATATTCCCAGCCTTTGCAGTCTATTATTGCAAAGATCGACCTTATTGAGTCTAGCAGTTTTCCCCAGTCACAAGTCTATAAATGCACTAGCTTAAATACTAGTTACCTTAGATTATATTTATTGCGTTCAGTGGGTTTTGTATGCAATTTTAATAAATTTTGCTTTTATTTCCATCTTTGAGGAATTTCAGATTGAAATTTTTTTAAGAGGGATATGGTGCTGGGGTTCAAACCTGTGTCCTTGTACATGCCAGGCAAGCTCAGTAACCACTGAGCCACCGCTCCAGCCCTTCAACTTTATAAGTTAAAGATAGCTGCTCAAACATTAGAATATGATTTCAAGGAAGGTGCTGATAGAGTATTCGAACTCATTGTATTTCACTTCACTATCTTGTCATGTTTTTTGATGGTAGGGATACATTAAAAGATGATACAGTTTACTTTACACCTAGACTCTGTGGTATAGGCACCATTGTATATGCAGCCTGTCATTGACCAAAGAGTCTTTATGCAGCCTACTACACGTTAGTATATTCAGATGACTGTTTATTTCACATGAGTGTATATTTCTCAGGGGCCAAGAGGGATTCTTACTCATTGGGTCTATCAAACATTAATCAAATGGTTAAGATTGTGACTTTTCCCATACAAAAAGGCCATTTTTAATTGATGTGACCAATTTATTCTTTATGACTTAAGCTTCATCTTCAGAAGATTACAACAAAGCTTTTAAGGTACAAATATTTACTCTCCCTCAATTTTGCAGTTGTAACTGAACCTATAGGAGTAAAACACAGAAAATAATAATCCCTTAGAAGAGTTTGTGTGTGTGTGTGAGAGAGAGAATGAGTCAGGACAACAATTGTAAAAAGCAACATTTACTGTGCATAACTTTCTATGGTAAATCTTTTACTTATTTGCAGCTTAAATTATGCATGTACACTAAATTAATAAGATACACTTAATTTGGTTTACCATACTTTTTAAAATATTCTTTACCAGGAGGTTCAGCAACATCAGATGACCATGAATTTGATCCATCAGCTGATATGCTGGTTCATGATTTTGATGATGAACGAACATTAGAAGAGGAAGAAATGATGGAAGGAGAAACAAACTTCAGTTCTGAAATAGAGGATCTTGCAAGGGTAAATAACATTAAGAGCTAGGTGATGAAGTGGTTATGACTTTTTTTGTAGAGAGAGGAAATGTTGAAATTTTCATGCCCTTTTTTGGGGAGAAGATTATGCAGTTCATACTGAAAAATCCATGTGATCATAGGTGGGATATATGAATTTTGGAATTAAATGGCATTTTAAAAATAGCTTTATTATGTGCATTAACAGAATTCAGTAGTGAATTTGATAAGAGATCACAGGCTGGGTCAAATGCACCATAAAATGAAAGGATTTTAAATTTCCTCTTACCTTCTACCCTTCCCCAGTTACTGCACCTTTTATTTACTCCCCTTTAGAGCCAAAATATTTCAAGAATTGTCATCATTTCCCATTTACTGCATAAAATGTTCTGGGTTGTGTCTGCCCCTTTCTACCAAGGTGATCCTTGACCTGTTACACCATTGTTATATTCACTTTTCTCTCCCAACCTCACTTTTTTCTCAGTGGTACCAAATGCAGTTTACTGCTCCCCTCTTTCACTTGAACTCTGGAATACCCCATTGTTCAGTTTTCTCAAGTCTCTGCCTCCACCCCTTCAGTGTCTTGCAGACTCTTTTTTTTTTATCCAAGGTTTAAATGTTTGCATTTCTTGATTGTCAGTTCTGGACCTTGTTTCTTCTCTCCTGTGTCTCTCAAGATTAATGCTTCTTGAGTTATATTTATGAGGGTCAACTGCATCAGAGTCCATAGACTTAAAAAAAAATAACGCCTGCCTTTCCTGGGGATTACTAAATCAGTATCTCTGGGGGTGGGGTATATATGGATCTAGAGTGTCATTAGGCAGGTTTGATTTGCATGCACAATAAATTTGAAAATTAGTACGCTCTAATCTGACCTGCTTTTAGGTATGCACAGTTTTTATTTCTTACATGGCTAGCATTAAATTATTCCCTGTCTCCAGTTTTGCTTATCCAACTGCTTGGATATTTCAACAGATATCTCTGAATTTTAAATACCAAGCAAAAACTATTGATTATTCTCCCTTGTGCCAGGTCCTTCCCAGTCTTCTCTATCTGTAATCCATGCTACTATTTACCCTTTTGTTTAAGACAGAAACCAGGGAATCATTTTCCTTCTCTCTCAGTATCCAGTTTTCTAAATAAGCATATCATTTCTACCAACAGAAATATCACTTTTCTGATTCTTTTGTTCCATCTCTGGCCAGGTTGCCAACATTTCTGTCCCTAGATTATTATTACTCTAACTTCCTAACTGGTTTCCCATTTCCTCTTTGCACTGTCTTGCTCCTGATGTATTTCCTCCTAGCAGCCATGTTCATCTTTTCAAAATGTAATTCAGTTTATTTCAACTCCTGATTTTCTGTTATTCTTAAAGAATATCCGTGATATGATTTCTTATCCATGTACCTACCACACTGCCCCTGTTATGCTATTCTATAACCACACTGGCTGCATTTGTTCTTGGATTATCTAGTTTCTCCCTGATTTGAGGCTTTTCAGCAAATAAGCATTCTGGTATGTGCTTCCAAAGGCTGACTCCTCTGGATTTGTTGTTGCCCATTTAAAATGGCCTTTCCTATTCCTTAATTAGTATTATTTTTTTGGTTGGTTGGTTTTAACCACTATCATATCCTATTTGGTACTTTTTTAAAAATCCTAATACAACTTTTACAAGTTTATTTATTATTTGTAGCTTCCATGACTTTTGTGACGGAAGGGACTGCGATGGTTTTTATTTACCAATATAGTTCATGAAACCTACCAAGAGTAGTCACTCAAAAAAAAAACAAAAAAGGAAAATAGTATTGAAGTATTGAATGAATGAATACATAAATCAATCTGGTATGTTCTAATAAAGTTTATTACACATGGTCTGCTTATACTCCGTGATAGAAAAGAACATAAGATAATAAGAAAGTGCCAACTTTTAAGAATTTGGAATATATAGTGGAAAAATGAGTGCTTTTACTTACTTTGGAAATAATAATGACTAATCTGTGTCATAATTTTAATTTGGAGCCAGCATGTGGCATATATGTGTAATCTTAGTAACTCAGAAGGCTGAAGTAAGAGAATCACAACTTTAAGGCCAATCTCACCAACTTAACAAGACCCTGTCTCAAAATCAGAAGTGTTAGAGATGTAACTTAGTAGTAAAGCATCCCAGAGCTCAATCCCTAGTACCAAAAAAAAACACTTTAAAAACTTGGTCAGAGCTGTTCTTTAAAGGGCTGGAGCAGTGGCTCGGTAGTTATGGCTCTTGCCCTGCATGCACAAGTACACAGGTTCAAACCCCAGCATCCACATAAACAACTATGTGTCAGAGCAACATAAACCATGTGAAAAACTCAATAAAAATTGATTCTCTCTTAAAAAGAAAAAAAAAAGAAAAAGATCTGTTCTTTAAAAGTAATGGTTGTAAAGCTGTTTAAAAAACAGATAATTTGCTTGGATTCAAAACTTGGGTGAACATGAAGGGAAGCAATTGATTTATGAAATATGTGTATTTTTGATTGGTACTGAGGATTGAATCCTAGACTTCCTGCATGCTAGGCCAGCACTCTACCTCTGCGACATGTTTCCAGAAAAATTATACATATTTGTTGGGGGGACAATTGATTTAGCACGCATAGTCATTTCGTGTATTTTCAAAGTGGAAAACTAGGTTTTTTTTAGTTATTTACCTGTAGTCACAGAAATTTCTGTCACTTTAGGTATATTTTCTTGCTTCCAAATATTCCATCATGGGATAAAAGGTAAAGGAGGGAAATCTTCTATTTTTTATGATATTCTGTGTAACCAAGAGGAAATAAGTACATTTTTACAATAGTTTATGAGGTGGACTGATGGTATTCTTCAATTTTAGGGAAGGGACCTATTACATTTCATTATCATGCAATTGCTAATGAGTTCTACCAAAATTGTAGGTAGGCCATTTTCTTTCCCTATTTCGTTTTCTACACTTCTCCTCATCCCCTCTTAGTCCCCTGAAATTTGCTTTCAAATGATCCCACTTCATGAAATAGTAGTTAAAAAATTATTTACAAAAGGTAAAAAAGGAATAAAAAGACAATGGAACCAATTCTTTCACTTCTCTGTCTTATTCCTTCTCTAACTTCTCTCAGAAACCATTGAACCTAGCATTAGTACATTATGACTAATGCTTTTCATCTGTAACCTGAAGCCAAGCTGTTTCAGGGTCAATATGCTGTGTTTCCTATAGTTATGAACCATTTAGGTATGAACCAAACAAAATTGGTTTCTGTTTTTATTTTTTAAAAGTGGACAAGATTTTATGTTGATTAACCATTTGCTTTTATACAAGTAAAACATTAATTATATTAGAACATGGTGGAGTATTTTTCACCTGGCAATTTGGTTGCTTATAATGGTTTTATGATATAATTGTGGAAGAACTCTTAATAATTCATTCATAAAGCAACAGTAACTGAATTCTAAATTTTTTAGTGAAAACTGTTCATAAAAGCAGCGTTGATTTGTATTGTTATAATTATATGCTTATAGTTCATATTTTTAACTATATAACAGCATTTAAATGTTTTAATAGATTTAAATAGACTACAATTTATTGTGATTGTAGAATTGATGTGAAAATCTTTCTCATAGTAAATAAACTTTGTTTGCTATGAATTTAGGAATACTCAAGTTTAACTTTTGCTTTCTTAAGTACTCTTAAGAACAGATTAATAATTAGGCACAATTGTAGCACTGCACTTAGGGGGAAAAAGATCAGGATTAGCTGTTTCTTTATTTAGATATATTATAGGGAAAAATCTCACTCTACCATTATCAATATTTAATATATATTTTAAGCATTTGACATGTTCCCAGTGAATCTTCAGAGCTGGAGAATAAAAATTAAAAATGTGGGAGATATTTTCTTGAGGTATACACACAACTGAATTATATAGTTACAAAAGAAAGCCCAGCAAGAGGATTATAAAGAGTTCATTGCCTTCATCACTTTATCCCTTCATCACTTCTGTTCAAGCCCCAACCCCAAGAGGTTGGTTACCTTAGGAACCATCTCTCTAGTCTAATCTGAATGTGGTCCCTTAGGTCTCCCTGACTAGAAATAAGCTTCTTTCCTTCTTTCTCCTCTTTTCATAAGCATTTATGGTTTATCCATTTTGGTACAGTAGGTACAAGAAGAGTCTACTCACCAAATGGCTCTAACATGAAAGCTAGCTAGCATCTGTTGCCATGTGCAGTAATTTCTTAATGACTAACTTTTTTTGTGTGAGGGAGGAGAGTCAGCTCCTTTACAACCAGATTGATACCACTGCAACCTTATTACTTATACATTTGATGGCTTTACCCTATTGTCTTAGAATTAGGACAGACTTCATCTTATATATAATGTTTGTCAAAAAGTTCATTCTTTTTACCTTTGGCCAGCTCCCTGTAGCCTATGCAGATACAATTGTCCTTCTTTTTGTTGCACTGCTTAGACAACTTATTTCTTAAAGTACAATGTATAAGTATAATGCATATTCCTATATTTTTGTTTATCTCATACTATGTCCATTTTCCTTCTTCCTCATGGTCTATTAACCCAGTACTTAACCCCTGCTATATCAAGATAATGTACGCTTAACCTAAGGTCAGGTTTCCAGGAAGGCAGTATATATGCATAAAACGAGTGAGTGAGTGAGTGAGTTAATTACCTTGGTTCATAATTCAGCTATACTCCTTAATCAGCATGTGATTTAGGATTAACATTGTTAAGTTTCAGTTGTTATTGTTAAAATAATATATTTAAACTACTTGGCAAAAATGTCTGGCACATGATAAACTAAATCTTAATCTCAAGTCAGTGACCCACAGCTTTGAAAATCCACTGTGTGCCCTATAAATTTTCCTTTTTTGTTCTCTTTTCTATATTGTTAATATTTGTGTGAATGGGAATAAAGTTCTGCTGCTTTATTCTGATGTTTCAATTTAAGTTGAAGGAAGCCCCTTAGTACCTGGTAGAATGCAGACTTGAATAACAAACTAATGAGATGTCCTCTAAAAAAGGTAACTAGTAGCCCCTAATACAATAATGTACTGTCTGTTGTCCAATTTTTATTCATACTTTAATTTTTTTCCAGAGGAAAATAACAGTGTTTGCTTTATAGGATGCCATTACTATTTATAGCATCAGAACCTGGGGAGTACAAAGACAGAAATCCTTTTAGAACTAGTTTTGTCAAAATGAAGAATTTTGTATAAGACTCAGGGGATTTCATTAAGGGTAGCTATATACCCAGGCCTCAGGGACTCCAGTGCCACCAAGATATATTTTCTTTGTTTCTGCTTTTCTACATGGTTGGCTTTCTTTTTTCATATCAACTCACATAATGCTGTCAGTTCCTCAATCTCCCGGATTTACTGCTTAAGACAGTTCATGTCTTTCTTTAGCTGCTAAAATTACAGAAGCAAACCATGAAGCAGAGTATGTGGCTCATATTGTGTCTGCCTGCTACTGAGTAAGGGTCATTCCTATTAACAGACCAAGGATAAAATAAATCTGTTCATAGTTGCATTGTGGATGCCAGTCTGAGCATTGTCAGCTTGATTATTGTTTAAAAAAGGAGAAAAGGGCATTCTTGGACTGATGAATGCTGCTGTCCCTTGTTGCAGGGGGTTTAAAAGTGCTAGCAGAAACCACAAACTTCTTTGTCTCTCTAAAGATGATGACCACCAATATGTTGTCAGAAAGTCTGTAAACAAAGAAGGTATGAAATTCAGTGCCAAATCACCCAAGAGTCAGAATCTTGTTATCTGCAACACAAATGCTAGCAAATTGTTCAAAGGAAACAGTGTACTAAGAAATGTAAGGAGGAGGCTGTGGAGTATGCTAAACCTTCGGACAAGAGAATGAAAGAGTTGAAGAAGAACACAAGGAACTGATTGCCAAGAGACACAGGCTGTCCTTTCTAAGAGCTTCTTTTGAGTCCAGTCAAAAATAAGAATTGAACCAGCCTCCAGCTGCTTCTATGCTTTTCTGTTTATATTTTTAATATATGTATATATAGTTTTTAATTGACATTTATACATCTTTATAGGGTTCGTAATGGTCATTCATTACATATGTACAGTGTATAAAAATCAGGATAATAAGCATTTCTTTCTCTTAAACCATTAATCACTGGTCATTTTGAAATATATTAAAGATTGTTTTAACTAGTAGAATACCTTATCGTGTTAAAGGAGAAACAAAAGTAATCATCTTCTCTGATTTGGTAGCCCTTATTTGGGGCACTTGTATCCTCTTCCCAGTATCTAGTGACCATTATTTCATTCTGTCTTTATTAGTTTTCACAGCTGAGAATTTGTGTCTCTCTCTCAGTTGACTTAATATAATGACCTCCAGTTCTATATATGTTGCTGAAAATTACATGATTCCATTCTTTTAAACAGTATTTCATTGTGTAAATACACTTCGTTTTCTTTAGCCATTCATCCACTGGAGGGCATCTGGGCTAATTCTATATTTTGGTTATTGTGAATAGTGCTACAGTAGACATGAGATTGCAGGTATCTTTTTGATACAGTATATCCAGTGGTGAGTTACTGGATTTTATGGTAGTTATATTTTTAGGTTTTTAAGGAATCTCCATACTGATTTCTGTACTGGCTGAATTAATTTACATTCATTCCTACAGTGTGTGGTTTCCCTTTCTTTTTGATGATAGCCATTCAAACTGGGATGACATGATAACTTATTGTTGTTTAGATTTGCAGTTCTCTGGTGATCAATGAAATTGAGCAAAAGATAAGAATTTTTTAAGAGTAACAATAAAAAAATACCTCAAAAATTTTTTTGAGTATAACATTTCCTTTTAGAAACTAAGTAACCTGAGAAACTAGGTTAAAAAAAATATTTTCAACCGTAACTTTGAGTAGACTGTAGCTGGTCTTTTAGTAATCTATAGTTTTTTGAAATTAATTTCTTTTTGTTAATTATTGTAGACAGTATAATCTTCTTTAATCAAGGTTACCTGATTGTTCATCTTTGTTTTTATACTTATGCATTTGTTACTTCCTGTGACTTAAATGGCTTTTCTCCATCTGTGCCATTTCCATTACTGTTGCTTCTAATTCAAATAGTTCTTCTTCAAATGCACTGTGATAAGTGCATTACCCTTTCTGTTCTTCACTTAGTAATGGAGGTGTTGCTGAATTTTTTTTTGAGAAAAGAATTTCTGTACAGTAAGTAATACTTTTTATCTTTGTATGCAAGAGGGGAAAGTTATGATGTAATCATGAATGGCAAACATTCTCTATTCTTTCTAGTGGTTGGAATATTCAGTTAATATGTTACCTGATCTTTTGCAAGATAACTGAGCTAGATGTTAAATGTTAGTGATAAACCTTATTAAAGAAATGTTCAAGCTTTACTGCCTCACACCAAAAAGGCTGATTTGCTGGTACCTTATACTAGACCTCTGAGATTAGTGATTCTCAGCAGCGTTTCCTGAAACTTAAAAAATGAAGGTTCTCAGATCTCATTTAAGTCCTTTTAGGTCAGAGACTTGGGTGAGGCCCAGCCTCCCATTTTTAATAAGCCTTCTAGGTGGTTTTACTGCCCATAAATAAGAAAAACAGAGAGCCTGAGGGTATTTGTTTTATAATGTGCCTCTTAGAGTGAATCAAGTGCTGAAGTCTAGAAGATGAATTCAAAATAGAACAAACATTACCACTTAAATAGCTGTGTGGTCTCTCAAAATATCAATTCAGTTTTAAAAACTTAGAAGTGTCTGTGCACAGTGGTACACACCTATAATCCCAGCTCCTTGGAAGTTTGAGGCAGGAGTATTGTGAGTTCAAGGCCACCCTGGGCAACATTGTGAGACTCAATCTTAAATTTTAAAAAATAAATAAAAATTATAGGAAATAGTTACATGTATTAGGATAGATTTGAGGATGAGCTAAATATGCAACAAGCTTTCCATGAGTGCTTTTTTCTTTTTTTTTTAACTTTTTGTAAGAGAGAGGGACAGTGAGAAAGATAAGAGCAATTTTTATATAGTTTTTCATGTGACTTTCATTCCTCTGACGCTTTGTTGTGTACATGATGCTGGGGTTTGAACTCGAGTACTCGCACATGCGAGGCAAGCACCGTAACCAAGCTACCACTCCACCCCCAGCTTTTCATAAATTCTTGGGGCCTATGTAAATGTTAGTTGCATACTGCTCTGCTAGTTGTTTCTGGTTTGGCTTTTATTCATACTTGTAAGTGGAGTGGCTCTTATTCTTAGGTGCTGTACCTGCTTCTAATTTGGGGTACAGGGTAAGTTTAAGTAATGTTATATAAGGTGGGATTAGAAAGTCTAGGTCTTACAATAAAGTCTTTATCAATGCATCACGTGGGCCAGATCTGCATGGACCAGATCCTTGAACACCTCAAGCACTGTATATTGTACATGCTCATAGTATAGTGTAAGAGTTGTCAGTTAAGTATTGCAAATGGTCATTTCACCTGTAGTGGCAATACCTTGCACACTATGGTTACTGCTTTTCAGGTTCTAGCTTCTGCACATCATTGGTTTTTCTTTCAGATACAAGGTCATAAATTGATTTACAACTAAAATATTCTTTAACAATGAGAAATAGAAGTATCAAGTGGTATTTTTTTCCCTGTAAGAAATTTTCAAATTATAAGCTTGGTGTAGTGACACACACTTGTAATCCCAGTGACTTGGTAGGCTGAGATAGGAGAATTCCAAGTTTGAAGCTAGCCTTAGCAAATTAGCAAGACCCTCAGGAACTTCGTGAGACCTTGTCTGAAAATAAAAAGAACTGGGGATGCAGCTCAGTAATGGAGCACCCCTGAATTCCCAGGGATACCAAAAAAAGTCCCCAGTATCAAAAAAAAAAGAGAAATTAATTTTCAAATTATAATCATTAGATTACTTCTTGAATGTGAATTCCTAGTGATGGAGGTTATTTTATGTTATATTATGTCATAATCTGATATATAATATACATTTCAGGTTATATTAAATAGTCTGATTACCTATCATCACTGAAGTAGTTTTTTGTTTTTTGTTTTCTTTTTGTTTGTTTTGTTTTTTATAAGAGAGATTTTTTTTTTCTAATCTGATTTTAGGTTTTCCAACAATTAGTTGAGTTGTGTATATGGTGCTGGGATTCGAACTCAGGTACTCATGCATATCAGGCAAGTGTTCTACTGCTGAGCCACCACTCCAGCCTCTGAAGCAGGTGTTTAACACTTGGGCTGGACGGATTTCTCTCCATAAATAAGGGACAGAAATGCTGGGAAAATTTAAAAAAAAAAATTGTCTTATTTCATGAGTACTGTTTTTCTGAGATCTAAACTGACGAACACTTGTTTTTCTTCAAAATATGTGTTTATGTGTATTATATTTGGGGGAGTGTTTAACTTGGATTAAACTTTTTATAATAATTTTTTCATGTTACTTTGGTACATTATATCACTTCATTACTGTTTAGAATAAACACCTTTTGCAGATAATTGATCTCATTTCACTAAGGATATTTTTATTTCATCCACAGAGGGTTTGTTTCTTGGGAGGATTGTAGAAGGTTCCTGACTGAGGCACCATGGTGTACTGATAAGATTATGGGCTTTTGGAGTTAGCCAATTTAAATTTGGCTCCATAATGTGTAACTTGTGTGATTTTTTTTTTTTTAAGGCAATGTCTACCTGTGTTTCGTTATCTATGAAATGGAGATAAGAGAGTTCTGTAACGTAGATGGCAAGGATTGCTCAAGATGATTTTATGCGTAAATTATACTGATTATATTAGTCACACATTTGTTTCTGTGTAATTAATTTGATCCAGTATTGTTCCTATGTATAAACTTTTTCAGTGTGTTTGGGCTGAGCTATGAATTTCATCTCATTTATTAATGTAGTTTACTGTGTGTGTATTTTCTAATTATTCTATTTTCCCCAAATTAAGTATGGTTCTCTTAGTAATAATTAATCAATACATAAATGCTATCATTGTACATATACTGAATTGATTGTAGAAAAAATACTCAATTTTAGAACCAATGTCATTTTTTATCATAGTTAAAAGATTTTGTTGTTAGTAACTATGAATGATTAATTTTATAGGAATATTTACAAGACTAGAATGTTTCTAGGCTTTAGAAATATTTGCAGTTATACTTTTTATGATTTGAAAATTATTGATAAAATTTTTAAGGGTATTCTATATAGAGTGAGTACTGTATAGACTTAGTGTAGTCTAGAAATATGAAATCACCAATTTCAAAAACCAACTTTTATTTTGATTTATATAGGAAGGCGACATGCCAATTCATGAACTTCTCAGTCTTTATGGTTACGATAGTACTGTTCGACTACCTGAAGAAGATGAGGAGGAAGAAGAAGAGGAAGAAGATGGTGAAGACGATGAAGATGCTGATAATGATGACAATAGTGGCTGTAGTGGGGAAAATAAAGTAAGGTTATACACTTGTACAGTAGATTCCCTCTATCTGTGGAGGGTATATGTTCCAAGACTCTTATAGATGATGGAAACAATAATACCAAATTGTTTATGATTTCTAAATTAGAGACAGTAAGAGATTAAACATTAAAAATTAAAATATTACCGAAATTTATAATATAAACATAGAAATCCTTTATATTCCATTCCTGGGATGTAGCAATTTGGATTTCTTTTTAGTACCTTTTCTCAGTTGTTTATACCAACTTAACATTAACTTTTTTTTAGAAAAAGTTAACTGCTTTTAAATAAAGGCTAAATGCAATTGTGTATTCATTTTTCTTATTTTTAAATAATCTTTGATGTAAGAAGAGGTTCAAAGATGGTATAGGAAGTTTTTATACCCTTCAGCTGGGTGCAGTGGCATACTCCAGTAATCCCAGCAACTTGAGAGGCTAAAACCAGAGGATCACAAGTTTGAGGCCAGCTCCAACAAGGTCCTATCTCAAAAAATTAAAAATAAATAAAAAGGACTGGAATGTAGCTCAGTGGTAGAGTGCACCTGGGTTCAATATCCAGTACTACTACACACAAAAAAAAATTTGTGTCTCTTCACGCAACATCCCCTAATAATAATCATGATAATCTTTATTAAAACTAAGAAATCAGCTGGAGCAGTGGCTCAGTGGTTCCAGCGCTTGCCTGGCATGCTCAAGGACGCAGTTTTGAACCTCAGCACCACATATACAACCAAGTGTTGGAGCAACAAAAGCCACATGAAAAATTAAATAAAATTGATTATCTTTCTCTTTCCTTGTCTCTGTCTCTTAAAAAAGAAAAGAAATCACTAATACAGTACTATTGACTACAGACTTTGAATTTCACCAGTTTTTCTAATGTCCATTTTCCTATCCCAAGGGCAAAATGACAGCATCTTGTTGCAGCTAGTATGTTTATTTTAGTCTTTTGTTACATTTAGAACAAAGTTTGACTAACATAGTCTTCCATCTGCAATGCAACAGTGATCTTTACATCTTAAATAAATTTACTTTATTATCCCTTAGGAAGAAAATGCAAAGGATTCATCAGGTCAGGAGGATGAAACTCAGTCTTCCAATGATGATCCATCACAGTCTGTTGCTTCTCAAGATGCCCAGGAAATAATCCGTCCACGTCGATGTAAATATTTTGATACAAGTATGTGGTATTGTTAATATAATTAGAATATAATTTTTTACTATTTTATTCATTGCCTAAAATTCTAATGTGTCACTGCTCTGTTTGAGTTCATTTATTCTGATACGTGTTTCAAAAGTAAGTGGGGTTTATTGTAGATTATAGCAATGCTAAGGCCTTTTGTCAGTCAGTATGCTATAGTAATAATTATGTCATGTGTTAACCTGACTTTGGGTGTGTTCCTTTTATTTCTTGTGGTCCTTCTCTTAATTACCATTTTCTACTTTTGTCCCAGCATTTTTTTAGGTATCAGTTAACAGTTACATTTTTTTTCCTTAGTGCGTGATAGTAGTTCATAATGGTAGGGTTTGTTGTTAGATATTCATACATACGCAAAATACAACAGTATAATTTTGCCCATATCATTTTCCAGCAGTTGGAGTACATTCTGAGAAATATATTGTTAGGTAATTTCTTGGTTGTGCAAACATCTGAGAATGTACTTAGATAACTGAGGTGGCTACAATATCGCCATGTAATGTAATCTTATGGGACCACCATCACATGTAGTCTGTTGTTGACTAGAAGGTCTTCACATAGACCATGAGTATAATATTTGTGAACATTGTTTTCTCTATCCTTGTGACTTCTGGGTCTTAAAGAAGTGTTTGATTCTTGAGGTAGGAACATATTTGCATGTTTCATATGGTCTACCATATTTTATTCTAAGTCCAAGTTCTTACTTTGGAACACAGCTTTTTGATAAGAATTAGTCAGCTACCAATATTAGTTTACATTCTAATTTTCTGTGATTTTAATTTAAAATTATGTGAAGAAAAAGACGTGTTATGAAATGTAAGGAAATAACTAAATTAAACATGGCTAATACTTTATATGAATGACTTGTTTTACATTTAGCTTAGAAGTAAATTTAGTACAGCTAATTATAATTTTTGTGTAATAAAAATTGTGAGTTTCAATCCGATGGTCCAAGTGAAAGCGTATTAGTACAAGGAGATATTAGCTACTAAAATAACTTAATCTTGTTTAAGGAAAATGTGCTTTTCTCTTTGATTAAAGAGCAGATCCATTGCCAAAGTTTAGTGGGATGCTAGGGCTGGAGTGGTAGCTCTGCAGTTATGGTGCTTGCCTGACTTGCGCAAGGACGCAAGTTCAAACCCCAGCACTACATACTCAAGGAAATGTTGGAGCAATGAAAGCCATGTGAAAAAAAGTAAATAAAGTTGATTCTTTCTTTCTCTCTCTCTCACTGTCCCTTTCTCTTTCAAAAAAAAAAAAAAGTGGAATGCTAAGTGACAGCTCTTCCTCTTAGAACAATATTTCATAATCTGGTATTTCAGTTATGTATGTGTAGAAATTAAATGCATACTTCCTGTGAGCTTTTCCATGCTTGTATTATTTCTATGTATAATTTTTTTTTAACTTTGTGTGCCTTTTTAGGTTTGAAAGATTCTGACAACTAATAATTCTCCTGTTTCCTACCCCTTTGTGTAAATTCATTCTTACTCCAAAATGTAAACAAACAACAGCTTGCCTGATCTGAATAAAAGGGAGGTTGGGGAGAATTGAGATCTTTCAAACATAAGAAGATAAACCTGCTCCCCCTTAAGTGGTACTACAAAATTTCCAGTGTTCTAAAGAGCACTGTTTGGAAACCACTGTTTTGTCCAGACTCTCACTTTATGGAGAAATTGAGATATATAACTTATTCTATCACAAGGCTATTTATTGGTAGCAGAATGAGGAGTAGAAACAGATTATCGTGGGACTAGAGCAGTGGCTCAGCGGTTGTGGCACTTGCCTGGCATGCATGAGAAAGAGAGTTCAAACCCCAGCGGTACACAACGAAGTCTCAGAGCAATGAAGGCCACATGAAAAGCTAAAGAAAATTGATTCTTTCTTTGTATCTCACAGTCCTTCTCTCTTAAAAAAAAAAAAAGAAAAAGAAAGAAAGAAACAGATTATTGTGATTCTAAATCAGTTTTCCTGAAGTTTTTATAGGAAGTCATTTCCTGAGAATATATTAAATTCAATATAAAAAGTTGATGGGTTTTTTATTATTTGTTTACTTTAGTGATAGGGTAATATTGATTAAAAATATCTTGACCTAACTCAGCACATACCTTTTAGCATACCTAAATATTTATGATAGATATAAAATTATTATATAGATGTGGACAGAATAAGCAAATCACTTTGTATTATTATTTATTCTAGATAGTGAAATAGAAGAAGAATCTGAAGAAGATGAGGACTATATTCCATCAGAAGACTGGAAAAAGGTAGGTAGAACCATAATTTCCCAAAACTTAGATAATATTTAAAAAGCCAAGTGTAATTGTTCTTTTACTATGTATTCTGATAAAAGTTGATATGTCAGCCTTTTGTGACAGGTAAGCATTTGATAAATGTTCAAATTCCCAAGGTAGACTTTTTTTTATTTTGATAGAAGGGTTTGAACCCAGGAGTGTTCTACCACTGAGCTACATCCCTATCCCTTATTTATTTTGAGACAGGATCTTGTTAAATTGCCCAGGCTGGCAGCAAACTTGCAGTCCACCTACCTCAGCCTCTTGAATTTCTGGAATTTCAGGTGTGAGTTCATTTGTCACCATGGTTGAGATTTAAGTCTTCTTCATTTTTATTTTTTGTTTTGAGTGGTACTTGGGATTGAACCCAAGACCTTGTACATGCTAGGCAAGTGTTCTACCCATGAACCTGCGAGCTACATCCCCAGTCCTTAAATCTCTTTCTCTTTCTCTGTCTCTTTTTTTTTTTTTTTTTTAGGGGGTGGTTTACTGTGGCACTCAACCACTGAGCCATATGCCCACCCCTTTTTTGTTTTTTTGTTTTGAAACAGGGTCTTGGTAAGTTGCTCAGGACCTCACTAAGTTGCTGAGGCTAGCTTTGAACTTATGATCCTCTTGCCTCAGCCTCCTCTCAAGCCAATGGGATTACAGACATGTGCTACCATGCCTAGCTGCCATACTTTTAAAATAAAATATGGAAAAAATTGGACTGTGCTGAGCCAGTCAATAAAACCAATATGAAAAAGCCAAATATCTGATCTAATCCTGAACTCATGCTTAATTAGACATTTGTAGTCCTGTAAAAAGTATCACATGACTTTTTAAATGTGTATACGTGTATTTGGGGAAAGGCTTTGATATTTGTTAAATAAATTTTGATAGCTTGGGTTGCAAGTTTTCCATTCTATGTTACTTTAAAATGTTACAGAGGAATTAACCTCTTAGGAAAAATCTATCAAATGTTATGTGGACTTGGTTAAAATCATTTACATAAAAGAAATGAAAATGACATTATTCTTCTTGAAAGATATTTGCCTGATGTAGCCTCTTTTATTTAAAAAAAAAAAGAAAAATCTGCTTAGTTTTTTGTTTTCATCTCCCTGAGTCTGATTTTAAATTTAGTGCATAGACTGCCATTGCTTTGAAAATCAGAACAGCCCAAAACATTAAATTTTTAGTGGTCTTTTTGTACTTTATAAATCAAGATTTTTCAATTATTAAATTAGTTAATACCTTTGAGCTTTCTCCATGTTTTTGGTTAGGTTTTTTTTTTCTTTTAGACAATTTAAAGTTGTCTGGTTTAGGACGCATGAGGCAATTTTTTTTTTTTTTTTTTTTTTTTTTTTTTTTTTTTTTTTTTTTTTTTTTTTTTTTTTTTTTTTTTTATCGCTGACCCTAAACATCTTAGTTTTTATTAGGAAGAGTGAAATATTCAGATGTACTTGGATTGTGCCACCTAAGAATTCTGGGCTTCAGCAAGAATTGATCTAATTATGGGTTTCCAAAGGTATATTTCTCATAGACATGACACATTATATCTGTTAGCAAAGGTGTAGAGGCCAAATAACTTTTGATAATTATTGACTGTTGTCTGAAGACTGGGGAAATCATAGATTTCAATATTCAGAAAGTGACTAAATAACTATTGTTTACATAGCTATTAAGAACTAAGAGCCCCTGTTCTCCAGAAGCTTATATTTTTGCCTCAGGGTGGAGGAACATCCCTTGGAATATGTTAACACAAGTACATGCATTATTAAGTGTTAATTGAATGAAACCAACAAAAATTAGAAAAAAGACACCACTGTGGGCTAAAATACTAAGGGGGAATTAGCCCAGTTTATAGTATATTTTAATTGATTGGAGTGAGTTTTGGAATTGAGCACAGATAAACAAGGATCACAAAAATTACTACCTATTTGGGCAAGTGTCCTTCAGTATAGTTTTCATCTGATACTTCCACCATGCAGAAATTAAGATAAAAAAGGAGAAGTCATGTTAAATTGCTGTTTTTCCACTATAAATTCAAGTTTATATGTCTTTTTTTCTAGTGTATATTAATTGTTTTTGCATCTGGAGCAATCCAGTAGAATATATTTGATTGTTTAGTACTTTTTTTTTATTAGTTAATGAAGAACAAACGTTTAGAGGAAGGAGAATATTGAGGAGGTGAAGCCTTTGTTACTGGGGTGTTATTCCTTCCTCAGGAAAAAATTATAGAGCAGGCTGCAATAATTGTAGATTATTTTCTTTCAGTATAATTTAGTTGTAAATAATGTTGATAGAAAGATTAATTTTTTAAGGTTTATAAGAGGAAGTTGGATTTTTATAGAAACTAGGGTAGGAGGAAATAGCTTTTAAGTTAAACCTGAGTTAAATTGCAGCTGTAGAGCTTATCTGGTTGTATGTTCCTGAGGAAATTCTTTTTAGCTTCATCTGTTCGCATATAATTTGGGAATAACAATGTCTTATGGGGCTTGGTGAAGATTAAATGAAAATTACATATAAGATACTTGCCACATAATGGCCTTAAATGCTGCTTCCCTTCCTTTCTGTACACAGCACAACAAATTAGGTGAAAAGTATTCTGAACTAAGTAGGCAAAAGGAAGTATAGTATCCTCATACCAGCCTAGCCATTCCCAACCATGACTTTGTTAGAGTCACTTGGAAAACTTTTAAATGCTGACCACCGGGGTCTTAATCCATATGTGATATTATTGGTCTGGAACAGATCCAAGCATTGATCCTTTTTAGAAGCACCTGTGCCAGAGTTGATACTGTCACTCTTCTTTTGGTGAAGTTAAATGAGGCACAGGGAGTGACAATAGAAGACTTTCTTAATAGGTGATGACAGAGAAAAATTCCTATGTAGTTGTGGAGAAAATTTATTGTATGCAGTATTCCTCTCAGAATACTAATGAGAAAGACTGGTTTTCCTGCATAGGTTCAATATAACTTTATTACATAGAGCATGTCTTTGAAGTTATAATAGGTAAATGAAATCTTAACATCAGTTGGAGTTAACAGTAACAGCAAAGAACTTTTCAAATCCTGAGAGAGAACTAACTTCCTAGATCATGGTTTTGTACCTGTTCTGCCTAAGTCTTCATTTTGAAAATGCCAGTAAGTTTGTTTTCATCATTCCAGCCACTAAACAAGAGGATTTTTTTGTAATCTTGGTTCCCATGAATTATGAAATCTCATTAGTGGTGATGTTCATTTGCCTTTCTAAACAGCCATTTTCACCTAATCTGATTTGATGATATAAATTTGATTATCAGATTTCCTATAGTAAGATTTAGCTCTGTTTTTTATGGGGGATCCTTTTAAACTTTATGTTGATTTAATGAAAGTTAGGCATTAGCCAGCTTATCCATTTAGTTTGGAGTTTGACCCATTCGGTCCCTCCAGGGCTGTATGTAGACCTTTTGTGTTAATTACCTTACCTTAAAAGTCTGCTTCACAGAACTAAGTATATGTCAGAATCAACTAGAAAGTGTTAAAATACTGAGTCTTGTCACCAGCCTTTCTGGTTCAGTAGCTGTGGAATGGGACCTGAGCACTTTTATTGCTAATAATTTCCCAGTGAATGCTGATGCTGCTGATACAAAGACCATATTTTAAGACCACTGTCTTGGAGGAAATGCTGCACTTTCAGGATATTTTTCTATTAATTAATTGAAGGATAGAATTCACTTTTCATTTTTTATTCATTGTCTACATTGCATTTTACCCCATTATTATTACTAATATATTCATCCAATCATATCCAAGCACTTATCTATTATTAACTCATTCATCCTCACAATACTGCTCTGAGGTAATTAATTGGTTGTATCTGTATTTTATGACAAAGAAACCAGGGAGACTTTACTCAGGAAGATGGTTAAGCTAGAAAATGAATATAAAATCTGTTAATAGCTCTTACTAATGTTTTATGTTATTTTTAAAATAGGAGATTATGGTGGGCTCCATGTTTCAAGCAGAGATTCCAGTTGGCATTTGTAGATATAAAGAAAATGAAAAAGGTGAGTTAGTACTGAACTTATACAGCTAATCTTACGCTGTTAAAGTGATGAACTGTTCTTTTATTATGTAAAATGAGCTAAGAACATGATAGCCTACTAAATAACTCCATTGGTTTATGAAAAAGAGCCCCCCGCATTACATCTGTAAGAACTATAATCTGCTGTTTTCTAGTTTTGCCTGTGTAAGTGTAGCAAAACAAAAAGTGAATGCTTTTTTGTTTTTAAGTAACTTAAAATAACCCAACCATTTTTTATTATTTTTAAAAACAGGTTAATTTTATGTCAGTAAAAGGTTTAAAAACAAAACTGGAGAGTAAACTTTTTTTAAAAAAATTTATTTTCTTCTGAAACTTAATATTACTGCAAGAGAAGACTTGGGTTATTTGGGTTTTTAAAATGATTTGGGAATATAACTTGTATTCTTAAATTAGCTCATGTACAGTGTGACGTGACTCAAAGCTCAACATTTTTCTTTTCTTTTTAGTCTTTTTCACATTTCAACCTTACATATATATGTATAGAACTCTTCAGAGTTGGGAAGTCTTTTGTTGTTTATTTTCTTTTAAGCATTCCCTCCCAAAAGTTGTATTATATTTTAAAAATTTACATACCCTCAGGGCAGGCAATAGGCTGAGGCAATCAAGGGAACACCAAAGGCTGGTAAATTTTTATGACCAAAAAATTGGTTTTAGGGGCTGGAGTGGAGGCTCAGCAGTTACAGCACTTGTCTGTCATGCACAAGTACACAGGTTTGAACCCCAGCACCACATATGCAAAGGACTGTCAGAGCAACAAAAACCAGATAAAAAAAGTAAATAAAATTGATTCTCTCTTTCTCTCTCTTAAAAAATAAAAGAAAGGAAAAAAAGTTGGCTTTTTTTTTTCCTTTCAAGAAAAGATGTGGTTTATGAAGTGCTCTTATTTTAAGAATTTAAACACATTGGATTATGTAAGTAAGATTAGACTGGACCTAGAAGAGTGACATTGCTTTGAAGGGGTCACTGTGGTATACGACCTTTCCTGTTTTGAAGTGCTAGAAATTCAGACTTGTCAGGATAGTCAGAATTCATCACTTAATGGTACCCTCTGTACACAATCTGTAACCATGAAACTTAGTGAACTATATACTGTATGGTTAGAAATAAAACTCATCAAAAAAGATAGTGTTAACTAGTGCATTCTTGTGGGGGGAAAATCTGCAAAATAGAAGTTCTCCCAAATCAAGATATCCTCTTATCTTTTTTGAAATTTTTTCTTTTAGTTATAAATGAACAGAATACCTTTTTTATTTTATTTTTATTAAGTGCTAAGTATTAAACCCAACTCCTCACTTGTGCTAGGCAAGTGCTTTGCCACTGAACTACAACCCAAGCCCCCTGTTATCGTTATTGAAGAAATTTATCTGATAGATGAATCAGAATTCTTTTTTTTTTTTAACCAGGGAGTGAACCAGGGGCACTTGCCACTCAGCCATATCTCCAGCCCCTTTTATTATATTTTATTTTGAGACAGGGTCTCACCAAGCTAATTAGAGCCTCACCAAGTTGCTGGGGCCGGGTTTGAACCTGCCATCCTCCTGCCTCAGCTTCCCAGTCGCTAGGATTATAGGCATGCACCACCATGCCCAGCCCATTTACATTTTCTTAGACTTATATAAATTAGAATTTATACGCAACACTGTATACAGTCATCCTTTACTATATCTTGGAGGTTGGTTCCAGGACACCCCCTTTACCCTGACCTTATGGATTCCAAATTCTTTGGATGTTCAAGTTCCTTATATAAAATGTCATGGTTTTTGCATATGCATAATACATGTTCACATCCTCATATACTTTAAATTATCTCTAGAGTGCTTATAATACCTAATACAATGTAACTGCATATAACCAGTTGTTACACTATATTGTTTAGGGAATAATAACAAGAAGAAAAGGTATGTACATATTCAGTGCAGATTTTTTCCAAATATTTTCTATCCATAGTTGATAAGATCTGCAGATGCAAAACCTACACATTTTGAGGGCCAATCATATTACAAGCATTTGTTCATTCATCTTTGTGTCCTTGTTGTTAGCTAGTTGATTTTTGCTACGTAGGCACTTAGTGAAAAATTTGTTATGAATTAATATTTGGGTGCAGAATGGTATTTTCAGAACTGATGTGGAGTAAACATGGATCAGTACCTAGGTATTTGGAGTTGGATACATTGTTTTTCTCCCCATCTGTAAAATTAAAAATAGTATGTATTTGTAGTTTTTGTGATGGTTATGTGTGATATTTTTCTCATAAGTGCTTGTTAAGTGCCTTTGTTAGTTGATTGTTTAATCTTATCCTTTATATTTAGATTTTACCAGTCTGTTTTCAGAAAGTGTCAGAAAATAGTTGACATTATTTTGCTTGCCAGGTAACAAAACCCCAGGTCATTTAGCTTATTAAGCAAATGGAATTTACTGGGTTGCTTTACTGGAAATCTGTGCTGCTCTGGTTTCAGATATAACTGGTTTCATGGGGCTCTTAGAATACCAACCATTCCTCTCTGCTTCCTCTTGACTTATTGTTGGACAACTAAGTTGCCGTTGGGAGCTCTTCTCTTATACTTTACACAGTCCTGATAGCATGAGAACCAGCAAAAATGAGAACTTCCTTATCCCTTTGAGCTCCAGCAGAAGTCTTAGGACTCTTGGGGTAATATAAGCCCCATCCAGAACATAAGAGAAAGGGTTTAATTCCTAAAGAGATGCAGGGCAGATGAAAAACATCCTGCTCTTCATAAGGTAATTTTCAGTTATATATATATGCTTTATTGTTTCTTCCATGTGCTAAACTAAATTTGTGATAAGACTAGAAAAACAACAAGCTACATTGTATAGGACAGCCCCCCACCACCACTACTAAAAACTATCTGGAAAAAAAAAATGATCAGTGCCAAGATTGACTAGATAAATTGAGAATGATGGACTGTTTGGGAAAAATGAAAAAGACAAGTTTTCATACCTGCCTGACAAATTTTAGATGGCCAGGAATTATTAAGCAGTGAGTAGTAAAGGACCATGCAAATCATTTCTAAAGAACATTGCATAAATTATTTTTCATTCTGTATGTGTGTATAAGTGGGAGAGAGAGAAGAGAGTGTGTTTTGAGATGGGATCTCACTGTTTCGTTGTCATGGCTGAAGTGATTGTCCCATCTCAGTAACTGGGACTGCAGGATGCTCTACTGCATCTAGCTCTTATTTTCATTTTTTAAGTAACTTAACTGGTAAAGTGTATAACTACAGTACTCTGAATTGGTATGAGTTCAATATGTCTTTTTCAAACTGCTTGGGACAGAAGTATTTCAGATTTTGGATTTTCAGATTTAGCATGCTCAATCTATGCTAGTATTATTGAAACAGGCAATTTATTAAACCTGTGTGTAGAAAAAGCTACGTAACTTAAAAGTATGTCAATCATAATGTTTCCTTCTTAAAATGTGATTTCTGTTGTAAAATCCATTATTACACTAAATACTGGTTCTTAATTAGCATTTCATCCTTAGCTATACTAATAGGTAGAATTTTTTACTTAATACACTAAATATTGGTTCTAAATTAGCATTTCATCCTTAGCTATACTAATAGGTAGAATTTTTTACTTGCATTAAAAATGAAATAATACTCTTAGTGATACTGCCAGTTAATAAGTAGACATTCATTTGGAATTAATTTCCTGCACAGTAGAATTTTATGGTTTTGTGGTGGTGGTATCCCATTTTCCTATATCATTTTTTTTTTCATTTTCTTTTCAGAATGCATAATAATTCTCTCCTGCTTCTTGCCCACAGTCCCTGCCTCCCCAATCACACACAATGGACTTTCTGAAATTATTTTGAAGATTCATTTTGCTTATTTGACAAGCTTCATTCTTTTTTTTATTTTAGAGAAAGGGACAGTGAGAGAGAGAGAGAATCAGTTTTATTTAGCTTTTCATGTGGGTTTTGTTGCTCCAACACTTAGTTGTGTACGTAGTGCTGGGGTTTAGACCCACATACTTGCACATGCTGGGTAAGCGCCATAACCTCCAAGCCACCACTCCAGCCCCTGACAAGCTTAATTCTAATTGTATTTGGGCTAATAAAATAATGAAATAAAATGTTGACAGTACCTTTCTACTTTTAAGTGTGGTCTCCAGATCAGCACCATCAGATTCATCTGTAAATTCATAAGAAATGCAGAATCTGAGGTCCTATTTCATAGCTACTGAGTCAGAATTTTTAATAAGACAACAGGAGTACTTCCTCAACTCACCTGTGTTAATGCCTTCTGTATTTACTTGTAATCACATGAGGTCATATTTTCCAGTAATTTTTTAGATGCATATATTTGTGATTGTTTTTTAAAAGTTCAAATATTTAGATTTGGCAATTGATATAGAATGAAATATTTTTGGAAGATTCCATTACATTTCAGTGATTGAGATTTTTCAAAATCCATGCTTATGTCACTTAGTGTGATTATTATGGAGTAATTTTTTTCTTTTCTGTTATGGGTTTTTATTGCCATCTTATTATACATGTAGGCATTATCTCTTTTTGGTTTGTAGTGGAGTTTTGAATTTTTTATCCTTTTGATATTTTAGTCACTCCATACCACACTTCATTAAAAACAACTGTTGCCTATGTTTGTTTAGATTGTAGTCAGAAATTACATATTTTATTTGTAGTGTAAATTTAATGGGAAGATTATTTAGCCTGTGTCTGGCACCAATAAAAGCAGTGTGGCTTTTTCTCTGTAAAAATGCTAATTATTCTCACCATATGGTCCTTGTAGAGTATGTTGTGATTATATAAATGAAGTTTGTTTTTCTAAGGTTGATGAAATGATCAAGGCTAGCATCTGACTTGTGTTTTGGCGCCCTCTGGTGATGGTTGTCCACATGACTTAAGACCATGTTTGCATTCCTTGAGAATATTGGCAGTGAATTTAGAAACATCTTCCAGGTGATTTGTTTTGTTTCTTAGGCCTAAATGGGATGATTAACTTGAAGAATACCTGAGACTCAGGGACCCACCCCCTCATCTTCCTTTGAGGCAACCTTGTCCATCCCCACTGTATAAGTAGTCTGTATTATGCTTTTTCTGAAGAACAGAGGCTGAGCAAAGAACAGAAATCAAGAGTAGTACTCCAAAATCATTCCATTGTGGGAGTTTATTGTTCTCATAGTTTGTGGAGTTTAACTAGAATCATAGTGGCAGGTTAGAAAAGAGTTGATGTTTCTTAAGGAAAAATTTCTAGATCCCATCTTTGAACTGTAAAGAAAGGGTATCTATTTTGGTAAACACAAAAAAAGTAGAAAATTAAAAATAAAGCAGAGTTTGGTTGTGAGGGTGGAGATGATACAGCACAGTATTAGGAAGTAGCGTTGTAGAAAGCTTTTATTGTTTTGTTTGATCTTAAACATAGGAGACAAACAATTAAAGAGCCTGCTTGAGAGAGAAAAGAAAATGTCAATGTATTATGAAAAGGCATAGCTAATTATCTCCTGTGCACCAAGCAATATGTTATATGGTTTCACATAAATTACCTTGTCATATATCCTTATACCTTCACAAGGTGGAGTTATAGTTATGCCACAGATGAGGCACTTTCCATTTACTCTTCATACTACAGTATGTCTCTGCTTTCATCTCTACACAGAAACAGTGCTCACAGTATTAACCTCCTTGTTAATAATAAATTCAGCATGCCTTTTTCAGTTTTCATCCTGACAGTAAGGTTTAACCAGGTTTTTCAAAGTTTCTTCTCTTGGCTCCCATGGTGCCATAGTCTTGGTATTAATCTGTGTTATGACTAGGCATTCTTAATTTTATCTGTTTTCAACTTCTTGTCATTTAAAATTCCACTAGCCTTTCTTAAGTCATGCTCCTTTGATTTTTCAAAGTTTGGTGAGATTTTTGGCTTTAATCTTATAACTGAAACAATGGTAAAACTTAGATTTTTTTTAAAGTTATTTGTTTTTATGAAACTGATTTATATATATATTTTTAGTCATTGTAGAAAAATCTGAAAATGACAATAAAAAAATTGCCCTGATCTCACTACCAAAAAATACGCACTGTTAACATTTGGTGAGCATTCTTCAGATATTCTTTCAAAAATAATAATTATAGCTAACATCCACTGAGTTTTGATATGTTGGAATTGTTTTTAAGTGTTTCGAATCCTATACCTTCACAAGTAGAGTTGTAGTTATACCACAGATGAGGCAGAGAGAAAGGAAGTACCTTGCTTTTGGGGTCATGTAGGCAGTGAGTGGTGAAGGTGGTATTCAAACCAAGAGAACTTAAAATTTGGGAAACTCAAGAAAAGTCAGACTATCCAAAGGGGCCATAAAACGGTCTCTTGTCTCTGCGTGGAGTGCTTACTATCACTTAGACTGTAAATACTACCCAAGAAAGAAGTTAGGCAAGTAGTAAGACCACACTTTACTCTTCAGTTTTCAACATTTCACTCAAGTATAAGCTGTTTGTTCAATAGTATATTTTAATACGTATCATTAATATTCATTTGGGGGCAGTTTTTAATAACATTTTGTTTTACCAATTTAGTATATGAAAATGATGATCAGCTCCTGTGGGACCCTGAGTACTTACCAGAAGATAAAGTCATTGTATTTCTTAAGGATGCATCTAGAAGAACAGGTGATGAGAAAGGTGTAGAAGCAATTCCTGAAGGATCTCACATAAAAGACAATGAACAGGTACATGAATAAGAAACAACTTTAATAAAGTAGTCATACACATATGTAAAAGTGGTGTCAATTTCATTGTTATTACTCTGTCCATCAAAACTCATATAATGTTATTACCAAGGAATCTAAGATTGTAATCAGCATAAGACTTTGTTAGTATTTTAGCTTCACTGGAATAATTTCTGCTTGAATTTTTTAAAAAAAGAAAGAAAACTTGATGTTACATTTTGCCTTTACATACTTTTTTGTTACATTTTTTAAAAATTCCTTTTGCTGTCTCTGAGAATATGGATATTAAGTTGGGCTATTCATCTGAGATAATTATGCTCATGGTGAGATCAGCACCTACCATGAACCTAATACAGCAGCATATTTCTTGATCTTTTTTATCACTGTTTTAGTTCCTCTGAATTATTTATAATAGGAATTTCAGAAAGCCACGAAGAAGGAATTAGGAATTTATGTAAAATAAAATAGATTTTTTTTGTTTCTAAATTCCTAGGATTCTATGGCCACCAAATTGAGTATTTACATGTCTTGTTCTCTATCCATTTATAAATAGTTAAATATCAAGATTGACTTCATTTTTCCTTGGTGCATGTTGCATTCACTAAATATTCAGAAAGGATTCAGATAACTACTGAATTCTGGCACAACCTTTACTCTTCAAGGAATTGTAGCAGTAAACATAACTATTCTTAGTCTGGGTCACACATGGACGTCTTCTTTTTCTAGGCTTTATATGAACTGGTTAAATGTAATTTTGATACAGAAGAAGCATTGAGAAGATTAAGATTTAATGTAAAAGCAGCTAGAGGTAAGCATGTTAAATTTTTGTGTTTATGATTTGGCAGAAATTTAAAAATTTAGCTCTTGAGTTTACTTTAATAAGCTGATGTTTCTGAATCTAATAAACATTTGCAGAACACAAAAGTATTATACAGAGAATGAGATTAAGACTGTCCCTCTCTTCATAGACGGGAGAGACGGAAATAAGAAAGAACATAGTAAATTTAAGCAATTGAAAAGTAGCCCGTGTAGTTTGGTCATGAAGAATTATAGAGAAAGTGGCCCAAGTTGAAGGTGAAGAGAAAAAGACCAAATCATTCAGACAGTAATGATGAGTACTAGAGCTCAGAAATAAAATACTTCATTCGTTACTAGAAAGTCACATTTATATTTTCAGTTTTGTTTGCTGTATGCAACATTTGGAACAATATTACTTAACAGTTTCTCCCCTCATTTTGTCAGAGGAATTATCTGTTTGGACAGAGGAAGAATGTAGAAATTTTGAACAAGGGCTAAAAGCCTATGGAAAAGATTTTCATTTGATTCAGGCTAATAAAGTAAGTAAAGATGTATGTTCTCCTTTTTACAAAAAGAAATTTAGTTTAACCCAAAGTGTTGTATTATCTTAAGTTTCTGTATTTTCTAATGTTTAAATTTCTATAATGAATATTATATTTTTATTTATATATATTATGATAAGTATGCCTAGACTTCCTGACATAAGTTTGCCAGGAGATTGTTTGCAGTGCATGATACTGGAAGTATTTGAGAATTGAACTCATTATAAGTGTGTTAATCAACTTCTGGTGTTGTGTTTGTGTATAATACAATTACTTACAGCTGTTTTCTATGATTAGATTTTTATGTGTATATGTGGTACTGGGAATTGAACCCAGAGCCTCATGCAAGTGCTCTGTCATTGAGCTACATCTACCACTCTTATGACAATATCTTTAAAGGAGGGTCTTAAATTTTGAAATTTTGAAGCACGTCTAACATGAATGACATTCTTTAACACTTGGGATCAAAATTCAAATCTTCATCATAAGATCTATTATGAGGGCTTGTTAGTTGAATGTTTTTTATAATGTTGACTTTGCATGCCCCAAAATGTCTTTATTTTTTGTTTTCAATAAAATACAATTGACTTGGCCTAAACCTATAAGCCAAGTCAATTGTAATTTTGGGGAGGGAAAAAAGAGTTTAAGAGGATGATTTTTTTTTTTTTTAAGCCCTCATATTGCTTTCAATCTCAGAGCAAAATGGTTCAAAGTTGTAAAGTATAAGCAGAGAGGAAAGGGTATCATCAACAGTTGTCCTTAGGTGAAATCAGTGCCACAGGATACCTGCTTCCGGGTTATAGCACTATTGTCCTCTAAAACACTAATGCAGGTACCCTTTTTCCCATTTAGCTCCGCGTATTTTATTCATGTACATTGTTTTACCAGCTCTTCAAGCTTAAATAGTAAAAGGAGATTTTGTCAGCTTTGTTTGTTAATCCCCACAGATGTTGTACATTATGCTAGGGGAGCCATGCATTTGCATACGTTGGTACTACACAGTGAGGCACAGGAGTAACTTGGTAAACAAAGCATAAGCATAATTAGGAAAATTTTTATCATACTGTGGCATGTTCTCAGTCTTTCTAAAAAGCAAATTGTATTAATCTGGGTTGTTTGAAAGAGTTTAAAGGTAGATTTCCTTACGTGTTCTGTGAATAGAAATATTTTCAAACTATTTATAATATTCTTTTTTTTTTTTTTTTTTTTTTTTTAGAAAGAGGAGACAGTGAGAGAGAGAAAGAGAATCAATTTTTTTTTTTTTATTTAGTTTTTCACACGGCCTTCGTTTCTCTAAGACTTCGTTGTGTGCTTGTACTTGGTGCTGGGGTTTGAACTCGAGTACTTGCGCATGCCAGGCAAGCGCCGTAACTGCTGAGCCACCGCTCCAGCCCCTATAATATTCATTTTTAAGCTAAATGCCTTTTCCAGACATTTTCAATAGAAGAGCATTTGCTTTGTAGCAAATTATTAGGTTGGTGGTAGCATTTAAAAAGTAGAATATTAAATATCTGAAGACCAGTTACCAAAGTATTCCTTCTCTTGATGGAAGTTTAAAAAGAACAGCTTACAACACAGTTGCTGCATTGTTGTATTTCATACATAATATTATGGGTCAGTTAAATAAGTGTATTTTCAAGCTTCAGATGTTTTTCGTGAAATAACTCTTAAGGAGTAGATGATTAAAAAACAAGCATTTTTTTCTTATAGGTCCGAACAAGATCAGTTGGTGAATGTGTAGCATTCTATTACATGTGGAAAAAATCTGAACGTTATGATTTCTTTGCTCAACAAACACGATTTGGAAAAAAGAAATATAATCTTCATCCTGGTGTAACGTGAGTTTTTTTTTTTTTGTTTTTTTTTTTGGCTAAACTTTTCTAGGTTTTCTTAAAAGAATTGTGGGTTTAGACTCTTACTTTTGTAATGGAATTTTATTAGTTTAAGTTTTTGCCATCATAGGACGTTTAGACTTTTCAGTGTCATATAAAAAATTGTTAACCACATTTCATATTATTTGAAACAACAAACCCATCATTAAAGTAAAGTTTCGAGTATATATTTTCATTATGTGTGCCTAAGAAGGTAGTACAACTGTGGATGTGTTAAATTCTATTCCATTCAGTATAAGCATATGCAATTTTAATTCTTAATAACTCTTCAAGAGAGTGGAAATAGGAAAGAAGAGAGACCATTTTTTCTAAAGCTAGGGTTATATGACTAGTGGAGGCCTTTTAAAGAGTAAGGAAAACTAATATTTTTCCTTGTCCAGTCTATCTTGGACCCAGGAACCAAAATAAGATTTGAATATAGATATTCTAGAAAGGAAAAAGCATAGGGATATAATAAATCAGGTCAAATTGAATCTTCTTTTTTCCTTTTTACAGAAGAAAGAAAATGTATAAAGTGACTTCCTTTTTCCTAGCTGTCCTGAATCTTTAACACAAGTAATATTTAATAATCAGTAATTCAGCTCTAGCTTTCTCCCAGTGACACAGGTATGGGTTGTTGTTTCCACTCTACACAGATTGTTTTGTTAGACCTAATACAGCCTTCCTACATCAAATTCTTATGGCCTCAGTCAGTCTATTTTTGGAATGAAACAGTGTACCAGCACCCTGGGTAATTTGTTACTTAAAGTAGAAAGAGTATTGAACCCTTTGTCTCGAATGATTTGTTTAAAAATGTCAGATGAATTGTAGAATTAACTTTGTATCATCCTGCCTTTAATTATTCCCTCATGATTGCAGAATGAAAGTATTGCAAAGCTGTAACTTGATTTGATCAGTATGTATCAGCAAAGATATTGTTAATTAATGCTGGCCAAATAATTGCTTTTCAAAACATGCTTATTATGGATATTTGATTGTGCTTTTAAAATAGGCTGGACTTGGGGCTGGAGCGGTGGCTCAGCGGTTATGGCGCTTGCTTTGCATGCGCGAGTACGCAGGTTCAAACCACAGCACCATGTACACAGTGAAGTGTCTGAGCAATGAAAGTCCATGAAAAATTAAAACTAAAATTAATTCTGTCTGTCTGTCTCTCTCTCTCTCTCTCTCTCTCTGTCCCCCTCTCTTAAAAAAAAAAAAAATAGGCTGGACTTTCTTCATCATATTAATTTATAGGTCTGTGTCTCTGTTGGGCACTTCTTGGAGGATAATATGTTCTAAAACCCTTAAAATAGTATAAAAAGGAATAAATGGATATGAAAGGCTCTTGGAAATCATGAGACAATGGACAATGTACCTCTTTCCTTGTTATTCAAAGCTGGTGATTGCTAGGGTGGAATTTCATATAGAGCAGCATTCCAAAGTTTTTCTAACCTGCTTAGTGTTAACTAAAGTTGTAATTTTTATGGGTTATTCATTAGTAATATACAAACATGATAATGGGACTAAATATATCTCTCCAATAAGCAGAGTATATCTTTAAATAGTCTCAGTTTTCAACTATTCTGTAGGGAAAAGTAATAGTAACATCTTTCATTTTTTTCACCCATTTCAGAAATAATGTTCACACATGAACTACAGTCAATCTGTCATCATCAGCAGTAAGAACATAAGAGTTGTCATACTGGGTCAGACTCATGGTTCATCAGTTTTCTATTTGAGAAAGCATCACCAAGGGAAGTGTTGTGGGCTGGCTTAGTTGGTCCTCTGTGATGTCAAGCTCAACAGGTTAGGTAGGGATGTACCACCAAACATTCTAGCTCATGTAATAATCTCCATAGTTTATGAAAACGTTTTGAAGATACTTATATCTCTAAGCTTGATTCCTCTTAAGGTTAAGTATTCTGGGGTACAGTAACCCATATCTTCGATTTTCTCAGGTTGTCAGAGTTAATAGTGGTTCCTTGATGTAATGGTATGATGGGAACAGAATTACCATGGTTTGTAGGCATCAGTTATATCTCCTTTGGGTCTTTTATAATGTTTTTTAAAACTAAAAGAACTGTAATTATTTTTTTTTTCTGGGATGCATCATTTTTAGCTGTACAGTCTTCTGAAGCATTGACCAAACTGTACATAATTTTTCAGATAGGGACAAATTGTGATTTTTCTGTAAGCATGGAGAATTTTTCTGGCTTGCTTTCCTTTTCTATTGATAGTTGCATTTTAAATTATTAAATTAAGACATGAAATTTATGCCTTAGGGGAAAATTTGTGTGAATTTTCCTTGATGTTTTGAAGATCAAAATCCATGCATAGCTCTGAGCACAATATTGTGAATGTTATTTATTTTTCCATTAAATTGTTGCTATCTGTTTACCAGAATAAAGCCATTTGCCACCTTTACACCTAAAAATGGCTTTTTGAAAGATTCTACCACAGATTTTCCCTATTTGCCACCTGAAAGAATTTAGAGCCACATGCAAATTGGAGATTTCATTCATCTTTAGAAAATGGTATTATTATTGCTCTTTGACTATATCATTGCCATATCCAAAAATTAAATAATTAAATAATCTTAATATCTGACAACTTTAGCTTCCTTTTGACTTGTAACATCCTCCATTATTCATTCCCACTAAGCTATATTTATTATCACCCCTTCCTCCTCATGTATGTCTCTTAGCCTTAGCTTCTGAAATCCCTTTAGGGGGCTGGGGATGTAGCTCAGCATACATGTGCCTAGCACACATGAGGCCCTGGGTTTGATTCCCTTTGGTATTCATCAGACTCATTTTTGTTTTTGTGTACTTCAGATTTTTTATGTCATTGTTCTGTAATTATGATGAGTGGCACAGAGCTGAAGTGGTCTTAAAAAACATTCAGTTTTAATTCTAACTTCCATTTATAGATGAAGAAGGTAATGCCTATGCCTAGGGTGTTATATTGGTTCAGTCACAGTCATGTATGTTTCTGTGATATGCATTGGTATTAAACCTGAGATGATTTGAATCTTCCTGAGGTTGAGTATTATATTTCTCTGTTTATAATATTCCCATAACCCAGGTGGCAGTGGTGATAATATAGTTTAAGTTTATAACTGTAATTAGTAGTATATTGTAGATTCTTTCCACAAAATTTCAGAAAAGTTCTAAGAGGTTCCTTTGTTTCCTTCTTACTCACATTCTTATCTTATTGCAAAGCTCTAAGAGATTAATGTTAATCTTATTTTCAAATATTTATGGAATTTATTGCTGCAGTGGTAAACAAAACAGAAGTTCCTCCTCTTGGGGAATTATATTTTAGTGCAGCAAAAAGTCTTCTTTATGTAAAGAAGTAAAATAAATATTTTAGGCTCTGCAGATACTTAGGTCTCTGTCATAACTACCCAGGTCTGTTGTCATTGCATAAACACAGCCATAGATGCTAATATGTATGGCTGCGTTCCAGTAAAACTATGAAAACAGGTGGCTAGCCCTCAGGGCATAGTTTGTTGATCTTTTATATAAGTTTACAAAACATTTTCATACACATCTAATGTAACAACCATGTGTGATAACGTAGAATGGGTATGATTTATATGCATTTTATAGGTAACGACCCTAACCGTCAAAGAGATGAATGTTTAACCTACATCTTTTCACCCTAACCCAGTGTCACTTACAACAGCTGGGTAGTTATGGATTACACAGGGAAGGATTGAGTTCATCTTAATAGATATTGACAGGATAAAATCCACAGATAAGCTCAAGAACTTAGCTTATTATAGCTCAAATCTAGCAGAAAGGTAATAGTAGGTATACAGAAAAATTTTTAGAGATGGTCAGCCATCTGTTTTATGCCCCAGTTTATTTTTAGGAATTTTAAAATCCAGCATTTGTTCAGAAAGTATTTTGTTTCTGATGACAGTGCCTCTATCTCTTCACTTGCAAATCTTCCAGTTTTAGTTAGACCACTCTGAGCACTTGTCTGCTAATTTTTTTTTTAACTTCCCATGGGTCTTTAAAATTTGCTAATTTAAAGCCTTTATATATTTTCCCTACAAACGTGTAACCAAAAGGAGCTTTAGATTGAAATGCTTACATCCTGGTGCAAAATATTTGGCAGCAGAATGAATGGAAGTGAAGGTTAGAGTGTATTTGTGTATGAAAAACTTGAAAATTTAACTAAAGTAATTTTAATTTTCAACCTTTTTTATATATGAAAATAATTATTATTATTTAACTTAATTTTAAGGGACTACATGGATCGGCTTCTGGATGAAAGTGAAAGTGCTGCTTCAAGTCGAGCACCATCCCCTCCCCCAACTGCCTCAAACAGCAGCAACAGTCAATCTGAGAAAGAAGATAGCACTGTAAGCAATAGTAATCAAAATGGTAAGTAACTGACTAAACATTACTCTTTTTTTCATGGTGAAGGATACTTTCAGTAGTTCAGGAAACTCAGTTTGGGTTTCTGTCAGATATCCAAAGCAGCAACTGAAAAATTTTAAGTAACACATGAAACATATGTAATATCAGCACAGATATTTTTTAAAGACATAGAATACATAGTGATTGGAAAGAATTCCCATTGACAGTATTGACCGTTTCATTTAAGAAATTGTTTTCAGTAGGATCTCTTCTTATCTGGTTGATGCCTGAACATAAGTATTGGTGTTAACTTCTAGACCAAAACTCCAGGCATTTCACAATAAGAATACAGTTATTTGTGAAATACCTTGCGTGCTTGTGACACTTAAATGCTATAAGCAAATAAAGAAAAAGAAGTAGAAAATAAAGACACTGCCTTTTGTATATCTAAGTTAGCATAATAACCGTGAAGATTTCCTTCAGTATCATATGATATATTAATCCCTTTGTGCATCCTTGGTTTGTTTGAGTGCACTTTTGAGCTAGGGAAAGTAGAATATTTTCTTTGAACCACAATTTGAGATTTGAGTTTCATTCTTCATGCTGAATATTTTCCAGGTAGTTAGGTTTCAGTTATCTCTAGTTTTGGGTTGTGTATTTACTTCCTATCACCAAAATTTGAATTCCCTTTTGCAGTCAACTCTAGAATGATTATTCTTTTACTTTTCTTAATCTATTGTGAGGAATTTTTGTTTTTAGCCCTTTTAAGTATATGTTTGGACACTGCAGCATTAATCTTTTGACAAGACAGATTATTTAAATTTTAAAGCACAATACCCATAGATTTCATTAAGAGTAAAAAAGTTATGACATTTTGATTTTACATGGCAATAGAAAATTTAGGCTTCTGTTGTAAAAATCATTGATTTTGATTTTACATAGATTTAGAAAGTTAGCCCTTTTGCTAGGTCTGAATAGTTCGTGCATATCTCTTCAATTCAGCTTATTTAGACTACTGGATCCAATGCCTCTTTGTTGTCACATAATACCTAGTATTCTTTTAACATATGCCAAATTCTACCGGGTGCAGTGGTGCACACCTGTAATCCAAGAAACTTAGTAGGACAACACAGGAGGATTACAAGTTTGAGGCCTACCTCAGGAACTTAACACGCTGTCTGAAAATAAAAAGGGCTGGGGATACAGCTCAGTGGTAAAGCCCCCTGGATTCAGTCCCCAACAAAGAAAAAATAAAAAGTTAGCATATGCAAATTCTGGTCTTTGTTCTTTACATTTATTTATTAACTTATTTGATCGTCACAAGTAAGTTGTGAAGTAAACCTGTTTTGATACTCATTGAATATATGTGATGAAACGGGTATAGAGAGTATAAGGACCTTGCCTAACATCACACAGTGAAAGTTCAGAGTATATCTATGTATAGATTTGATATTTTTGCTTTTTTGATGAAAATCTGTTTTTTATAGCTGTATTATAATATTTACAAATTTAATCTTTTAACACTAGCAGTTTCATATTTTTCTTCCAATTTAGGGGTGTCATCTAATGGACCAGGTGAAATATTAAACAAAGAAGAAGTAAAAGTTGAAGGATTACATGTCAATGGACCAACAGGTGGAAATAAGAAACCACTTCACACAGAAATGGATACTAATGGTTATGAAACAGATAACCTAAGCACTGACCCAAAACTTGCCCATATGACTGCAAGAAATGAAAATGATTTTGATGAAAAAAGCGAAAGACCTGCCAAAAGGCGAAGGGTAAACAGCAATGGAAAAGAAAGTCCAGGTTCTTCTGAATTTTTCCAAGACGCAATCTCACATGGAAAATTTCAAGAAGAACTTGAAAACACAGATGACTAAATTTTTAGACCTATTTTACTTTATTTGGAGTAAATTCTGGTGTGACTAAAATTTTCAGGGTTGAGGGGTTACCTTAAAATTTTTTATTTGCCTGAAGAAGTTGGTCAAAATTTGAAAATTTGAATTGAGTCCTAACTTTCTTACAAATAAGATTTCATAATTCTGCCTTTTCGAGTTCTTTTATTTCACAACTGTCAAAAGACCCTTTTAAGGATATAAAAAATAATTTAGCAAATTTGAAAGAAGTGAAGATATATCTATACCTTCTCATTTGATATATTAATCAAAATTTCACTACAAGGTAATTTTTCTTCAGTTTCATATGGAGGAATAAAAAAACAAGTTCAAAGTTCTGCATAATACCAATTTTTCTAAGTTTCTTGAAGCATCCTTATAACAGGCATTCTCTCCATATAAATTGAGTATCATTATTAAGGAAACCCTTATGAATCCTGAAAGTTATGCTAGCATGATTTTTTTATATATAGAAGTTTAAAAATAAACCAAGTCAGGTTTGTATATGTAAAATTGTTGACATCAATGATGTCTTTCCATATTCTTATCTGGGCTTAAGAAATACATTCTGTATTTTTCCAGATTCTTTGTAGCCTTTGAAAGATTTTTACAGTACATATGTCTTGACTGAGCTGTCCTTTCTTAATACAAAAAAGCTTGTATAATTTTCTTAACTTGTACAGTTGGTAAACTTTTATGAGAGGAATTGATATCCTAAGTCTGTCAGCTTTCATTTTATTTTGCTAAGGTTTTTCTATTGAATTTTTAAGTGTTTGTGTAGTTAACTAAGTCCTGTTTCTTATCCAGGTGGTGAAAGCATTCATAAGGAATAGTGAAAATCTGTTTTTTTCAAATTTCTACTTATGGAAAAATAATTTGAGAATTTTGAAATTAAGCATGATGCTTAGATTGCACAGTTTGTTTTGCATTTGCTATAATTTTCAAAATTATTTTTGAAGCAGAACAAAGGTTTAATGTCAGGTTAAACGTGTCATACTGACTAGACTCCTGTTCAGTTATTTTTATATGCATTATAAAATTTCTCATTTTTGCATTAAGTCAATATAGGGGGAAAGGTTGTGATATTTAGATATTGGCACACAGGAATTGTTGATAGGCAACAGCTTTGATTTTATTAGGAAGTGATGGAGTTTGGGTTTTCAGACTTTCCCTATTTAAGCCAGTTTTCCAGATTTGATAATGTTTTTCCAGAATGAAAATCAGATAGACGTCACCATTGATCTGTGTGATGACAAGTTGGATTATCCATCTGCATAGCCTTGTAAGGGTGCCATTTTATTTTTAGTGCAAAATTCTTGTTAAAAAAATGTAGTTTTATACAGCTGATAGACCAGCCTATATCCAAACTTTTATAAAAGAGTATTAACTATTGTTTTCTCATACAGACATACCCCCAAATGCTTCTTCCAGTTCATTTTTAGCCGTCAATTCAAGAAGCCAATGCCTTTTTAAAATGAATCTTCAATAGTCTTGTTTTTAATGGGTCAATTGTCTAATGCAACTGTGTAGAGGTTTGCACTGAAATTTTTCATTTAGGCCTTACCCCACAAAGTATTATTAACATCTGTTCATACTGCTTCCTTTCACCACTGTGAACAACTTTTTTCCCAGACAGTGTTAAAAGCCATTTTCATAACACTTGATGTCATATAATATACATTCACTATTGTTACATAAATAATCCAAGTCAGTCAAAGTTTTGGGTAGAAGTGTCAAGAAACAATGAATTTTTTTTGTTTGTTTTACTTAAAACATTAATTTATGCAGAATCACAGTAGCTTTAGCAGATGGTCGCAATCCGTTTTTAAACCAGATTTTATGAAATGAATCCAAAGCATCCTCTTTGACAGAGATGATCTATGGAAATATTTTAAAAGAATAGTGATGCTATTACTTTTTAAAATGTTTGCAATATTAGAGATTCCATTTTCACTTTTTTTATAAGATGCATTTTATTTGCTGGTTTGTAAAGTTTTTACAAACTTAAAGGAATGTTTTAAGTAAATTCTCAGGCATGTTTGCAAATGCAGCAGTGTATAAATGTTAGGAAATTCTACTTAATCTTATCTTTCTAAAGTATGCATAATGAAAGACATTCCACTTCTATTGCATAATGCTCAGCTTTTCTTATATAATTTTATTTTATGTTTATGCCGGCATTTCACACTTATTCTTCATAATACAGCCACTATAATTTGATAAGTCATTGCACTATTTAAAATTTTTTAGTAATATCATGAATTTTATTTGCTTAAGATTTAGTACATTTCATAACTCTTGAACTCTGACAAACTGCGTTGGGAAAAGAAGTCTTTGTTAATAGTTATTCAGTGCCCCCCCACACCCTACATCCACCCCAGCAAAGCACTATCATTTTTATTTGTTATTGTTTTATGGTATGTTTTCAAATAGAGTTCAGAATCCACAATTCAGTTCAACACAAATGTGTTGAGCTTTAAAGCATATTTGAATATTTAAACAGGCATTTAAAATTATGAATTAGATGTTTTTAAATTTATGCATAGTAATTTTGCACTGTAAAATACTTACCTTCTCCTGTTCCCTTCCGTCATTTCTGAATATGCTTATTAAAATATTTTTTTAACATATTTGTGTACATAATGCTGTGTGAATGATTTTCATTAGATTAATTCATTAGGCTTTAATTACAGACTTTTTAATCTTTATGATGCACGTTATTTTACAATGCAAATATATACAGTCTCTGTTCCTTCTACTCCTGTGCATATTGCACTAAGTAGTTTTTCAGTGGCTCCTGTTTTCTTTTACCTGCTACTGGGTGATATATTTTTGTCTCTTTTTTTTTTTTTTTTTTTCCTACCTGCAGATAGATTCTTTAGTCCCAGAACCTCCATTCACCTGTTTCTCTTCCTCTGTACTATATAATTTAAAATAATTTATGCCCTCCTTTTGCAGTGGAGTTCGTATCACTTGATATTTTACAAAATAAAACTTGTTTGGTCACAATATTTGCTTTGCCATCAATGGATAATTGAATGGGAACTTTGAATAACTGAAGGTTGGTAAACATCCATAAGCAGTAGTTAGACATAGTAGTTAGACATGTGTTGATGTGTAAAGGGATTAAAATAGCAAATCAGAAATACTAAGGTTTTCCCAACTATAATCTATATTTATAAAAAATGCCAGTGTGAAAAATCATACAACATGAGGAGGAAGAGGAATTTTCAGATTTTAATCTTTTTTTATTCTATCTTAGTGTAAAGGGGTTTCTAATACAGGTTTTCCATAAGCTCTTTTATTATGTATACTTAATATTGGATGAATCTGTCAGGTGTGGTAGCTGACTTAAAATCGCAGCGATTCCTTCAAGGTTAGCCTCAGCAATTTAGAGAGGCACTGAGCAACTTAGACCCTGTCTCAAAACATTAAAAGGACTTGGAGATGTAGCTCAGTGTTAAAGCACTCAGTGTTAAAGGACTCTCCTGCCCCCCCCCCCAAAGTTATGTGGATCTTTTGACATTTGGGCATGCGGTTTTTCTTTTTCTGAATATGATTACGTTTTATCATGGCTTGTCTGTATACTGGTTCATATGATTTATTTGGGATGTATAATGTACTTAATGTCATTTTTCTTTTTGTAAGAAGTAGTTTAAAAACAGTTTTTAAGAACTATCTTCTCCATCCAAATTGATGAAGATTCATATTTAAATTTCAGTAATGACAGCTTTTTGTTGTTTTTACATATACCCTGTTATCCTGCATGAGCTTGTGCCTATACTGGTGCCAGGTACTGGCTTATGTCCAGAATTTAAAATATTCGGCACAAGATCTAAAATAGATCTCTGTGGTCCGACACACTTAGATCCACACTAAAACATTCATATTTACACAAATAGATCAAATTTTGCTGTCGGATTACGTTGAAAACAAACTCAAGAAGAAAATTTGGTTTTCAGAGCCCTGTGGAGTTCATAATTGCAAACTCACAATAGCTGTTTTAATCAGCTTTTCGTTACTGTGATTTAAAAAAAAATACTTGACAAGAAGAACTTAGAGGAGGAAAAGCTTATTTGGGCTCACAGCTTTGAGGTACATCCGTCCATGGTGATCTGACTCATTGTTCTGGGCTGACAGAAGAGCCGCTCATGGCACTGAGGAAGCAGAGACAACAAGGAGCCAGGGACACAGTAATTACCCCAAGGACACTCCCTAGTGATGTACTTCCTCTTACCCCATCTGCCTGCAGTTACCACCAGTAATCCATTCAAGTTAACTGATTAATCCACTGATCTGCTGCTCTCAATCTAATCATTTCCCCTCTGAACATTCCTGTATTGTCACTATTGTCACATGAGCTTTCTGGGGGAACACCTCATACTCGAACTTAAAAGTAGTCTTCAAATGTTTGCTAGCCCAGATAGCAAGTAACCTTACGTAAGTGAGTGCAGAAGCTGCAGGTGTGCCTTGACGTGTGCAGTGACTACAACAACCTGAGTGCTGGCTTTTCTGCAAAGCCCAAAGGAAGCCTGTGAACAGTGACTGGGTGAGGGGAGCCTGCTGAAGTCCAGATGTGGCCCTTTGGAGCCTTTTACTTAGTCCTCTGATTTTACAGAAGGGAAAACCTAAGTCCCAAAATGGGAAAAAAAAATGACCTTGTCCAAGGTTCAATGACCTTAGAGTCAGCTTCTTAGACATCTCAGATTCATCAGTCGTTTTTCTGACCAGCACTTAATAGTTTACATGTATTCATTGATAAAGCCACAGGATCAGCCTTTCTCCAGTAAATGTAGCTAGGGAAGCAACTGCAACTGTGGCTGTGAAATTCAGTCTTCAGCTTAAAATGCCAGCTCTCTGGAGTCATTTGGCTAGATGAGCTATGGAAGAGGTATTTCCTCAAAAGGAACATGTGCTATAGTCAGAAGAATAATCACACAGATAAACATGGCAAACATCTACCATTAGTATGTGATTGCTATTAGACTGTGCCAAACACCCAATTTATATAAACCAATCTTCACATGATTTCCAAATGAGGAAACTAACTCATTTGCAGAAGTTGAAAAGCTTATCCGTTCCAATGACCAAGATTTTCTTCACCTATTTTCCCATGTCAGGTCTTTGTGTTCACAGAAGAATAATGTAGGGTGGAAAACATGCTGCTTGGAATCAACTATTCTTTCTGTTCCCTGCCCTAAGTCTGAGTCCTAGAAAGGAAACTTCTTCAAAAGATTAGTATACTCCGAGAGTAGCGGGAATGTGAACCTCACTTTACCAAGACATCAGAAGAATGGATGGGATGTGAGACAGGCTGGACTCTAGGCACTGAACTTCGGTTGTAGAAACTACTACCAGGCCAAAATGAGGAATCCACAGTGCTACATGTCTTCAAAGGACACTTCAGTGGTAGTTGCTCTGGAATTCAGCAGTGGTTATAATGGAATGAAGACAACAAAGCCCCTCGTGTAATTTCAAGGCACCAGGCTATCTCCCTGGATCTTGTATAACCTCAGGGGAGGACTGGAACTGAACCTCCTGTTAGGTGGCCCCTGATGGGGACTCAGTTTAATTTGATTTGCAAGAATAAGTAATTTGATATTTTACTTAACTGCTTGTTGTAGGCAGCTTCACCATTGCTTTACTTAAAAAGATTTCATTATCCCTATTCTACTTTGGAAAATAAATCCTTTTTCTGTAGTGTGCTTTCACAACTACACCTTAGGACTATGTCCTTTCTCACTTGGAAAACAGCCTTTTCTATCTTACCTGCAGTCCTGCGGTTTAAGATCCCCAGCCCCGCATTCCCAGTGCTGCTGTTACAGTGCAGATCTGATCTGGAATACTTCCTCAGCTTAGTCACACTGGTAGGCATTGGGTCAAATCTGGCTGGTCGATAGTTTTGTTCTTTAATTTCTGTTCCTTTGAACACGTGTGCAACTACAGATCCTACTACTCACTCACTGTTGCATTTATTTGCTGCATTCATTTGGATCTACACACTTCTGCCTGCCCCCATGAAGCATTTAATTTGCCAGATCTCTAACTTCAGTGTACAGTCCAAATCCTACATCTGGTGTAATCTTTTCAAAATGCAAATGAGGATCTGTTTCTGTCTTGCTATGCTCAAAATATATAGCTTTCAGTCAACTACTCTTTTTTCAGAATTATTCATTCAGCAAATACATCTACCCTGTTCTAGGTGTTGGGCATAACGCAAGGAACGACCAACCCACCTTTATGCCTTCGTAAAGCTTAAATTTGGTTAGAAGCAAGTGCTATGGAGATAAAGCAGGGGAAAGAGAGCGGGGAGTGTGACAAGGGCAGGTTGCCATTTCATTTTTTTGCTGTGTGTGTGTGTGCAAGTGTACATGTGTGTTGGGTGAAACCAGGGCCTTGAACAATTTTTTTTCCTTGTACTGGGGATGAAACTCAGGGACTCACACATGCTAGACAAGTGTTCTACACTGAGGTATTCACCAGGCTGGTCAGGGAAGACCCACAGGAGAGCCTGTGCCATAAAGGTACCAAGGGAGGATGCATTCCAGATAGAAGTATGGAGGCCCCAGAATACTGGATGGCTGCCTCCTTCAAACACCTCAAATTCCAATGCCATTTCCCCAAAGAAGCATTTCCCATGAAGAATCAAATTGTTTTCCCCATATGTACTTATACATATCTCAGATGCACTTTCATGATTTTAGCATCATTTGTAAACACTACCCTCAAAAATGTTCACTGAAGCCTGGAGCAGTGACTCTGTGTTACTGCATTTGCCCGGCATGCACAAGTACACAGGTTCAAACCCCAGCACCCACGTACACAATGAAGTGTCAGAGCAATGAAAGCCATGTGAAAAACTCAATAAAAATTGATTCTCTCTCCCTCCCTCTCACTGTCCTTGTCTCTCTCTTTTTTTTTTTAAGAGAGAGGGACAGTGAGAGAGACAGAGAAAGAGAGAAACAACTTTATTTAGTTTTTCACATGGCCTTAGTTGCTCCAACACTCAGTTGTGTACGTGGTGCTGGGGTTTGAACCCGGGTCCTCGTGCTTGCCAGGCAAGCGCCGAAACCGCTGAGCCACCCCTCCAGCCCTATCCTTGTCTCTTTAAAAAAAAAAAAAGTTCACTGAAAAATTACCTGAGGATAAGCTGACATAAGACATTCTTGAAGAATGAAGCCCTCCTATTGCGTTCTCTTAACATAGGAATATTACCTGGAATACACTCTTAGGAGATTTTGGAATGAAAGTCCAGATTTAAATTTCTCAACAGAATGAAGCTGAACAAATCTCTTAGCCTTGCTTTAGCCATTTTTATATCAATAGAGTAACAACCAAATACAAAAAGAAAAAAAAAGCCACTTTAAGGCTAACCTGGGGGAAACAAATAGTCGGCCCTCTTCTTAGCAAACTGCTTATTTATACCTCAAGGATAACTTGCCGCCAGAGGGCGCCACTGAAACAGCTGGAAAGGCACAGCTGCCTTCTCAGATTCATCCAACTGCCAGTTCATGCTTAGGCTTTAAATCTGTGGTGTGCGAACAATGAATGGCATTTGACAAGCATATCACTTGTCAAATTGAACTTGGCACCACAAAGCCTATCAAAGGCGCACTAGGAAAAACAGTCTGGTATGATTTGTGAAGAACAAAGGAGTTTGGTGACTGGAGTTTGAGTTTCACAACCACAAGAGAATTGTACCTCCCTGAGCTTTATATGGCTGTGGCTTGGTGGATGGATGGATGGAAAAGTGGATAGACAGGCCTCCCCTGCAACCATGGGTACCCTGACTACTGTATACGTCCGGTGGGTACACAGTGGCACCAGCTCTGTTCTGCTTCTCAGCAGTGCTTCATCTAGTGTTCCCCACTATAGATTGCTTGAAAGAAACCAGTAAAGGCTAAATGGGAAAGAGCATGTATTGTTAACAAATTAGAAAAAAGCCAAACTTAAGATTTTTAAAAATTGATTAAAACACGTCTTTAAGACAGTCTCCTCAATAAAAGGTATTAGAAAACAGGGTATCCACATGCAAAAGCATGAAGTTGGGCCCTTACTTTACATCATACCCAAAACTTAAAATGTGTCCAAGACTTAAACATAACACTCAAAGTTAGAAAAGTCTTGGAATAAAATGGGAAAACATAGAATGTAGCAATGATTTCTTGGCTATGCCACCAAAGCACAGGCAACAAAAATAAAAGCAGATAAAATGGACATCAAAATTTAAAACTTCGGTGCATCAAAGGATATAATCAACAGCGAGAAGGCAACCTATGGAATGGGAGATGTTGCAAATTATATACCTGATAAGGGGTTAAATGCAGAATATATAGAGAACTACTACTCAATAAAAGAAAAATCAGCCTGATCCAAAAAACAGGAAAAGAGCTGGGGGAGGTGGTACATGCCTGTAATCCCAGCAACTCAGGAGGCTGAGGCAGGAGGACCACAGGTTCAAAGCCAGCCTTAGCAACTTAGTGAGGTTCTGAACAATTTAGCAATACCCTGTCTTAAAACATTTTTAAAAAGGTGGGGTGGGGATCTGGGGATACCGTGTCACTGTTAAGTGCCTCTGGGTACAATCCCTGGTACCAAAAAAAAAAAGGAAAAGGCTTTGAATAAATATTTCTCCAAAGAAGATATATAAATGTCTAACAAACATACCAAAAGAAGTTGAACATCGCTAATCATTTGGAAAATACAATCAAAGCCAGAATGAGATTGCCATCTCACAAATAACAAGTGTTAGAATGTGGAGAAATCTGAATCCTTCTGCACTGTTAGAATGTAAAATGGCACAGCCACAATGGAAGAGTATAATGGTTTCTCAAAAAAATAAAAATCAATTACCACATGATCCATCAATTCCAGTTCTAGGTACATATCCAAAAGAATTGAGAGTAGGATCTGGAAAAGATATTTGCAGACCCATGTTCATAGCAGCATTATTCACAGTAGCCAAGAGGACAACCCAAGTATCCATCAACAGATAAACAAAATGTGGAATATACAGACAATGGAATATTATGCAGCCTTAAAAAGGAAATTCTGATGTATGCTACAGGGATGAACCTCAAGGAAATTATGCTAAGGAAAATAAACCAGTCACAAAAAAATGCTACTATATAATTTCACTTAAATGGGGTACCAGAATGATCAAAGTCAGAGAAATAGAATGGTGGTTATCAAGACCTGGGGGAGGAGGAATGGGGAAAATGGATATAGTTTCAGTTTGGCAAAAGGAAAAAGTTCTGGAGATTGGCTGCGTAACAATGTGCGTACATTTAATACCTCCAAACTATGCTTAAAGTGGTTAGGATAGTGAATTTACCAAATTTACTTTTTTATTTTTTTATTTTTATTTTTTTAAAGAGAGAAGGACAGAGAGAGAGAGAGAGAGACAGAGAGAATCCATTTTTATTGAGATTTTCACATGCTATTATTGCTCCGACACTTAGTTGTGTATGTGGGTGCTGGGGTTTGAACCTGTATACTTGCGCATGCCAGGCAAGCGCCGAAACCTCTGAGCCACCACTCCAGTCCCTACTTTTTTATTTTTTAAAGAGAGAAAATTTTATTTTTTCATCTGCTTTTTGTTTTTCTAACATTTAGTTGTGTATGTGGTGCTGAGTTTCGAACCCAGGTCCTCCTGCATGCCAGACAAGCACTCCAACCACTGAGCCACTGCTCCAGCCCACTACACTTATTTTTAATGCCTCAGTCACTAACTGGATGCCAACCTTTCAAATGTGCGTAGACTTCTGGCTCTTGATTATTCTCTGTACACATTTAGAAAGGAATATTAACACATATTTTCAGGAAAAAGTGTTTATTTTACACCATTACAAAAATATTTAGGCACATAATTTTCATATTTATGTCACTTGATTTACATACCTCAATCCTCAGTACCATTTAAAAACACTAAATAAATTGGTAAATAGAATCTATATTGAAAAAATATTATGAAAGGCTAACCTCTGTAGACAAAAATCAGTTGATCATCAGCATGAGAAAGAAAACATTTGTGAAAATAATTTCTAAAAACATTTTTCTGAAACAAATCTAACCAGTAGATTTCTTTTAAAAAGTATTTTCAAAATTAAAAAAAAAAAAAAAAGCTTAAAACAAAACAAAAACACAACACTGAAGACATCCTGACCCTAAGAACTGGAAGACAGGTTTAGAAACAGTGATAACAGCGCCAAGGGCTCGAAAGCCCGGAAGCAGAGACAGGGCATTAATTCCAAGAAGGAGAGTTCGAGGAAGGGCTGGCCTGTACAGTCAGGTGACAAACTGAGAAAGTTTTAACTGAATTACCATCATGAAATGTAATTATCTTCCTCTGACATAGAAAATAGTTTTCTTTTTTTGAAATTTACCATCATAATATGAAAGTAACTATAATTTTGTTCTTTAAAAAACACAATCACCTGCATCACACAGTGGCCACAATTATATTAAGCAGGTTAAAAAAGAAAAGGACAGAGAACAGAACAGTTATCTAAGCATTCTAAGGTTCAGTATCAGGTTTTCAGGAAAGACACAGCCCAGGCTTTTTGCAGTTAAGGAGCAGTTTGAGAATCCTGTTTTGCCTGTAGTCCCACCATGAAACAGGAACAGTAACCACGTTTTCTGTGTGCCAGATAGGTACTAGGCATTGCACCAAGTTATTTCCTATTTATTATCTCATTCGTGCCTAGTTCATTAGATGGAACCAGTATTACACATTTACGGGGAAGCAAGAACATTTGAAGCTGAAGAGGAAGAACTCAGGCTACTCACAAAATTCCAAGAGTTGTGTCTCTTATCTCACAGTTAGAAGACAGATACGAGCTACAAAAGATCGCTCAAATTTAAGAGCTGCTTTCCTCTGTGGGAAGGGAACCCTAGAACCAGTGACCTGCCTGGTAACTGTGCATTCAGCTATAGCTCACAAATCACTGACTCCTTTCATCTGTTTCTTCTCTCAATTTGGGTCCAGGCCACCACCTCTAGTTAAAGAATTGTATACTCCTTGACAGCAAGAACCGTGTCCGATTCATCGTTTTCCCCAAGCTTAGCAAAAGGCTTGCCATACAACAGCCGCTCATCAAATCTTCACCTCTGAACACAGCCATAATAAGCAAAGGCGGGCCCAAAGTCAATCCAGTGAAATTCCATCATTCTCCATGTGAGGAATCTGCCTCAGCTTTACTGACTGAAACCTTCCATAGATGTGTGATATAACAGGATTACAGAAAATTTGCAAAAGTACATTTTTTAAACCTAAATGCAAGTTAGAAGCTACAAATGCCTGACTCATAGTTGATTGCCACACGAAGCAATTAAAATTAAGCAACATGGTAGCAGTGTGCACTTTGGCCAACCTGAGTTATTCTAATCTATCTGGTATTTGCCACAAGCTGATTGGCCAAAAAGGACTTCAACTTCATTAACTCAAGGAGAGGCGCCATTAGCTCCCTTCAGAATTCTTACCACAGTTCATCTGTCTCAGTGGACATATTAAGGATTTAATTCTATATTACCTTTTTTCCTCTCAGAAGGTAGTTGATAGATCAAAGAATTTTTGCCTATCAACCTTGGAGCAAAGTCCAGACATTCTGAGAGGTGCCAGATTATCAAGTAAACCTCTACACTGTATTATAACAAGCCTATAAATAAGCAAAAATATGAACTCCAAAAAAATGGCTGGCCAAATTATTCAATCGCAAACTTACCCATGTTGCTCTCGCTTATGTTGGTGGCAGTTGACGGAGGCCTCCAAGCATCAGAACATAGACATGGCAGAAGCTATAAATTGCTGTACTGCTCTGGTCAGCCAAAGGGTTCAGGACACACAGGGGCTCTGAAGTACGGTGTACTTAGTGAGCTACAACTATACATGATTTTCTTAAATAATCCTAGAGAGGAGATAAACTTCTAAGGGAACCTGATCCCAAGAAGCAGTCAACCCCTGGTGGAGTGCTGGCCCAGTAGCTCTTAAACACCTCCAAAGGGCTTTCTCATAGCAAAGTTGCCTCTTTCATGTGATTGACAGAAGGAACAGAATTGGCCAAATTCTCTAGCTAAGCCATTCTACTGTATCCAGGCAAAACCAGGCATTTGCAGGCAATGTTCATAGCCTGAACTGCATATCAACTGAGATCAGCCTGGAAGTTGGATAAAGGCTCCATGAGAGAGGGTGACCTGTCACTCTGATTTGCAAAGTCTGTTTCTCTCTGAATCCAAATTCAGTCAAGCACTTGCCTCTTTGAAAAAGTTCAAGCTAACTCAGTTGGCATCCCTGTTTCCTTACTCAGAAGGGAAAGGCAGTTAATCAAATGGAGCACATGGAGTCTGATTTATAAACAAGTCACCTACTTTCTCTGAGTCTTATTTTTCTAATTGATGTAAGGACAAATAAGACATAATATTCTATTCTCCCACTGGAATTTTTTGAGGTGGGGGAGGCCAGATGATGCTTTTTTAAAAAGTGAGCCTAGGGCTTAATATAATTTTTCAAACAGAAAGAAAATATCAAAATTTTCCTAGTCTCTTGTTGAGACACCAAAATACTAATTGTTTTAGGTCAACAGAGCCCAGCAGGTTTCAAACCCAAACAAAAGATGGTATGCATGCTAGTGCAAAGGTACCAGCTTCTGGTACAGACCGCACACCTGGCCTGAGCAAATGCACTCATCAACCTTGGCGCAAAGTCCAGACATTCTGAGAGGTGCCAGATTATCAAGTAAACCTCTACACTATATTATAACAAGCCTGTAAATAATCAAATACACTCATCTCTAGTCAATGGACGTCTCTGAGCCAAGCCACAGAACTGTGTTTGAGTTAACACTTCCTCAAGAGGCAGTTCAGGCAAGGCCCCTTCACAGGTACTGTCCCAGGATGCAGCGCAGGACTTGAGAGAAGCTGGCAAGCTCATAGGAAAAGGGGCAGAGGATCTAGGTGTGTGTCCAAAGGAGAGAGGTAAGTTCATGCCATTGAAAAAGGGAGGAAAGCTGACGGTGCCAAAGAAAGACCAACCCCTGACAATACAAAACTCCCAACCAGCTTTTCCTCTCGAGCCAACCATTCAGAAATGTGGGCCCTTGTCCTATTGATTTGAGAAGTAAAAAAGTAGCAACCAAGCCCAGAAGTGAGAGGCACGGGGAAAGAGGCAGTGGTCACCAGGCCTGTCTGCCATCCTTATGGAGAAAGGGTCAGTGCCGAGCTGTGCTGAAATGCTGCAGCTCTTCCCTTCAATGTCACATTGCGGCACTGGGACTCACACTGTTGTGGGACAGGTAGGGCAGGTGTTTTATTCCCATTTACAGATTTGCAGTTTCTGAGAGCTGAAACATCTTGCTCATAGTCCCAAAGTCTTCCACACGGACTGAGACAACTACATTCTCCATCTTAACCACCAGCCACCACGGCAGGAGGGAGATCTTTCAATTACCTCCCAATACATCTGAGCTGCATGAGTGAATAAAACAGATGAGTAAAGGAGGACAAGGCCTGCTTCCTCCTTCCTTCACTGTCCCCATCCTGTACAACCAACAGGAACCATTTTCAAGGAATCACTCTGCTCATCCCATCAGTTCTCAGGGAGGTGAACATGGAAAGCAATTCACTCCAAAACACCATGTATTTTTTTTTTTACTACCAAAGTTGTCATCTTTGGAAAATGTGATATTATGAAGACAATGAAATCATAAGAAATAAAATTCAAAGTAATTCCAAATACTCAGCTGCATTTCTGGCAGAAGAAAGCCAAACCGCCTCCAGAAGCAGCAATGATTTGAAGGATAAGGGTCCAGTTGGAGCACATTATATGTGCAGCTCTCAGGGTCACCTGGATATTGAACTAGGGAATAAAATACTTTCAAAACACTGATGTTTCACTGTCAGAATAGAAGAAAAATAAATTAAAAAGCCCAGTACATTTTCCAGTTTGATATAAATTAATTCAAACAATATATTTAAAATAGTCAATTATAAGTTTCTCTCATAAAATTTTAAAAGGCAGCAATCAATCCTTGGATTGTACAAGTGCAAAGGAATGGTATTATTTCTGTAATCAAGATATCTCAGTATTTGTGTAGGAACTGCCAGAGTTCTGAGTTGATAAGAAGCTTGGGCACCCACAGCTGGAGCAATCCTCTGGTCACACTGCTCCTTTCCCCTTAGTGTCCAGCTTGTTACTGGCCTCTGACTGTTTGCTCAGCTGCTCCTCAGTGAAAGTGATGTACGAATATACCAGGCTTCCAGCAATACTGCAAAACAGAAAACCACCGTGAGGCAGGGAGGAAGGGAAGTAGAGACGGAGGAAGTGTTTTGTAATATTTAAAAACAACAAAAAAGCATTAGATAAAAGAAAAGTGTTGCACAGTGGGAAACTATGTAAATTCATATCATTGAATACCATGCAACCATTAAAATGACACAAAAAATAAAAACAGGCCATGATATCTTAAATGAGAAAAATTTCATACAACATTAATCCTGTTTTATTTTAATGAACATGAATATGTACAGCAATCTGCATTAGAGCAGAAAGTCTGAAAGGAACACACCAACAACAGTGGTTACATCTGGATGGTGAGATTAGAATGATTTTTTTCGGCTAAAACCAAGTTAACAGTGGCAAACTTCTCACTGGGCCCTTAGCCTGCGACATCTGACAGCTGGTTATAGGTATTACCCCATCTGTCCATCTGTCTATCACACCTGCCACCAGAAGGAGTTCATTCTTTGATTTTGGTTTCTTTTTCTTCTTTCTCTTCTTTTCTTTCTTTTATCCTTTTTGTTCTGTTTTGTTTTTGATCTTATTGTTTTTAGTGCTCGAATTGAGAACCTTGCACATGCCAGACAAATACTCTATTATTGAGCCATACCCCAGCCCCAGGGTTCACTCTTTAGGGACAATGAGTATTCTGTAAATTCTCTGTGGGGACCTCAAATCCACTTGGGATATATAACCTCCTTTACCAATCACTAAGCTGGAAGAGTCCAAAGATGAGCTTTTCCAGCCTGCTCCATCCTGCTCTTCAGCGAGCCTGTCACCTAGGGCTCTCTTGGATCTCCAGCCAGCTGGGGTAGCTGGATTGAGCTCTGCTTTCACATTTTTTGCCCTGGGTTTGGCCCTCATCTTCTGCCTGACCACAAGGCTCATAAACAAGCTGCTGATTTGAAATTCAACCTCTTTTCCTCTCGGCTTTGACATCCCAGTCCCAGGCAGGTCAGACCCCACAAGAAAGGAAGTAAGGCATTTGGCCCTTTACTGCACAAGCTTACATAAAACTATCCATGCTCTGAAACTTCAGCCATCTACAAAGCCTCTCCAATCCATCTTCCCAACCAGATTCTTGCTGCTTCTCATCTGAGCCTAACAGCACACAATAATAAATTAAATTGTGACTAATTTGAAGTCTATTATGTATCATGCATTTTACATACATTTCCTGCTGCTGCAATATTCCTCCAAGGTATATATCCCTGCAAGATACCTATTTTACAGATGAGGAAACGGAATCGTAGAGTCATGAGAAACTTGTTCAGGATCAAAGCATCCTAAAGATGGACCAGAATAAAGCCCAGGTCAGTCTTACTCCACTGCACTGGCTACCTATTTTATGGCCCCTACCCACTGATATTGCAGTAACTTGACCTTCAATTGTCCTCATCATCCTGTAAACGTCTCAAGGCCTTATTTTTTAACCTGTACAGAATTTCTTGCACAGGGTCTGGCACTTTGAAGTAACACAATAAATAAGTGCTGTACTGAATATCCCTTACCACCAAACTAAAACACAGGGGCCTTGTGGGCCCAGTCCTGGTGCTAGTGTTCACAGCAGTTTGTCTTTCCTTTCATCTGGAAGCTGTTTTCCATTTTATTATTTTCGAATTTGATCTGACTTTTCTGAAAACGTTTTTGTTTTTCCAGTGCATCAAGTTGATGATCAGCCTGGCAACTGGCCTGGGACCCAAGGAGATGGCTTACTGAAGTTTTCATTACTAAAGCTAAAAATTTTTTGCAGGCCACATTTATATCCACAAGACAGTTAATTCCCCTTTGCCCACAAACCCACCCCACCCAAAAACAAAGCAGAAGGACTGCCTTGTTCCTTCATCCTATTCTCAAGCTTCTCCCTCCCACAACAACCTGAAAATAATACTCTGTTATTTTTCCTGTCAAAACAATCTTCAGTGTGCACATTGAGCCCATTTAACCTGGATAGAAATACTGGGAAGTACAGAACAGAAGAAGACAAAAGAGTGCCCTGGAATTTATTCCAGGCCTGGTCCTATTCATACTCCCAGGCCCTATTCTCTTAGCACAGTTAGCGTAATGTGGACTCCAGAGTTAAGTATTGGTTCAAATCCTGAAAATACTACTAGTTCTGGGATCCTAGGGAAATTAATCTGAGATTTTATTCCTCTATTAATCCAGTAAGAATGCTATGATCTATCTAGGCTAGTCTGAGGATTAAATAAGATTACATGCATAAAAGAATCTAAATCTACATCTGACACACAGTAAGCAATCAGGAGAGAGCATGGCCATTCTTCCCACCTTCCCTGCCAGCACTGACACCAACGAGAGAGGAAATTTTGACAAAAGGTAGTTCATTCAAGCTGTTATTAAATAAATAAATAGCCTGAGTGTGTGGCTCAGCAGTAGAGTATCTGCCTGGCATGTGCAGGCCCTGAGTTTGATCCCCAGCATGGCCAAAAAAAACAAAAACAGAAATAAAACAAACAAAAAAACCCCATGAACTAAACTAGATGGGTGTAAAGAAATTTATTTTTCATAGTTCTAGAGGCTGGAAAAGCCAATATCAAGGCAGATTCTGTATCTGGTGAGGAACCTGCTCTTGGTTCAGATGGCACCTTCTCACCTCACTGCATGCAGGAAAGGTCAGGGGTGGAGGTTCTCGGGGATCTCTTCTTTTATAAGAGTAACGATCTCATTCAAGAGAGCTCCAACACTACGACCCAATCATGCCCCAAAGCCCTACTCCCAATACCATCCACTTAGGAGTTATAACTTAAACAAGAGTTTTGGAGGAACACAAACATTCGGTCAATAGTAAGGAGACTTAGCATGATGCAAAAGGAAGGTCTCATCATTGCCACATATTTATTCAAATAACCAGAGCAAAACCAAAGCACAGAGCCTACTGGTCTAAACTCTGGAGATGAAAGGACAGTCTGTTCAGTTTTCACAAATTCTAACTTGAGGCAACAACAAAAGAGTTCTTATTTCATCTTTATTCCTGACTTAATCATTACCAACTATTTACATTTACAGAAACAGCAACTCATGAATCACTTAAAAAGAACAGAATATTCATCAGTAAGTATATTATGTGTCAAGCAGTGATGACCATGTTTTGCAAAGGAATTTTAAATTGCTCTCCAGCATCTTTGGGGGGAGAGAGAGCTGGGAGGAAGGGCAAAGGAAGATTAGGAAAAGCCTAGATGTTGCGGGGAGGGTGGGAACCTATATCTGAATGTTTATACATCACTACCAAATGGTGAATCACCGAAGAAGAGTATTTCATTATCCTTTGGCTTCATAAATACATGCATTAGAGTTGAAACCTTTCAGCATTTTAGAATTGATGTTTTTATGTTAGACCATCCTAAATATTCACTTAAAAAAAAGAACTCAGAACTAGTCAACAAGATTTTTCTTTTGAAAAGTTAAACATGGATATTAAAAATAAGGTGCAATCATTACACAAGCCTTCTTTAAAATCCAAGCCATTTTCTACCTATGTAATATTCAGACCTTAGGCGCTGTAGCAGACACAGCTGGGAGATACTCAGAAGGAAAAATACAAAGCTCCAGTTCCTTCCAGACGAGGGTCTAGTCAGAATACTCCAAGTCTGCCTGGGAGCTGCCAAGTCAGTTTTATCTGCTTCTGAATCTATTAAACCTGATGAATATTCATCATCTTCTCTGATCTGCTCCTGATCTTCCAAAGCAATGCAAACAACCTACCTCTCCGAGACCTAGTCAGGGAAATACTAGTTTCCAACAATTAAGATATCTGTTCTACAAATGATGTATAGTGAAATTATCTCCAATGGACTAACCCCACAGCCAGAGAACAACATTCCTGAAGTCCAGGGTATCTTCATCACTTCTTAACCACTGACATGTTCGTTCATGTGTCTAGGCAGATGGCTTTGCTGCCTAGATTAGACCTTGCCTTCTATTTGGAAAGCATGCCAATCCACATCAAAACCTATGAACCACAGAGGACAACTCCCGGTGTCAAACACATGAAACTTGGTTTTTAGAAATAGCCTTCCTACAGTGATCAGGGATCCCATCTCAATGCCCACACAGTGCTGTGAGGAGCCTCTGCCCAAATTCCTTCTCACCAACTAAACAAAGCAGAACTCCAGGGTCACTCTCTTCTGTCACCATTCAGAGCTTTCCAGACAGAAACAGGGTACTCAAGAGTGGAGTAAAAAGCATCTAAGTGTGTACTCTGCCACCTATAAAGCTCTGTGACAAGTGGCAAATTATTTAACTCCTCAGGCTTTAGTTAACACATCTGTAAAATGAAGATTATAATAGCACCCTTGTAGAACTGATAACAAATGGCTATATATTTATTAACAGAATTTGTATATTAATTAACATATACATGCAATTAATCAGTTAATTAATATCTAGCTTTATGTTAAATTTTACCCTTAAATTATACAGTACAACAATAAATTATAAAACCAAGAAATTTTTTCCTTAATTCTAAAAAAAGAAAGAGAGAAAGAAAGAAAGAAACCTATCTCTAGGGCTGGAGCAGTGGCTCAGCAGTTGGAACGTCTGACTGGGATGCGCAAGGACCTAGGATCAAACGCCAACACCACATATACAACTAAGTGTTGAGGAAACAAAGACCACATGATAAATGAATAAAGTTGATTCTCTCTTTCTCACTCTCCCTCTCTTTAAAAGAAAGAAAGAAACCTGTCTCAGTCAAGCCACACTGCTTTGCCTCCTGCCCACTTTGCTCTGTACCTGCATTTCCAGCTCCATGCTTTTGTTTGAGAGAGAGAATATCCACCCTTCTCTTTCCATCTCTCCAAATCCTACCTTCTCATCAAATATCCTTTCTTCTACGACATCTCTCAAGCAACTAGGTATGATTTTATTCACTGAAACTACATAACCTGTATGACTGATGCCAATCTGGATAGCTATTATGTGACATTTATGTGACCATAGTTTTGAAAGCTCTTTGGAGAGAATGCAGAAGTGGTCATTGCTGTCAATATCATACAAGTGCTCAATGTTTCATAAATGCAGTATGATTCCTATGAAAATGAAAGCCATTGCCATTAACAAAATTATTACACATCTCCCCTGTCCTTCAGGATAATGTCAACATAGTGGCTACAGAGATCCTGTTAAAACTAACTTAGATCATGTCACTCTATTCAAACTCCTCCAAAATATTCCTATTTCTCAAAAATCATTTTATAATGAGTAAAAAGGTCCTCCCTAATTTACTCATCTACCTTAATGACCCTCACAGCCCATCTCCTTCACTCACTCCACTCCAGCCACACTGGTCTCCTCCTTACTGCTAGGACATTCCAGGCACACTCCCATTTCAGGGCCTTTTCACTTGCTCTTCCATCCAGAATCAGCGTGGTTTATTACATCAAGTCCTCCAGGTCTTTACACAAAATCTAACTTTCTCAGTAAGTCCTCCTCGCTCCCATAACTTAATCTACTTCCCCACCTTATTTTTCTTCATGACTATTTATCTCCAACTAAGAAAGCATATATTTCACTAATTTATCTTTACTATCTCTCCACTACTAGAAGGAAAACTCCAAGAGGTCAAGGATTCTGATTTGTTTTTAGCTCTATTCTCAGTGCCTAAAACAATATCTGACTATGTAGTAGGCATCTACCAAGCACTGCTTATAAATAATGAGTTCCTGGCTAGATTACAACCTCCTAAAACAAAATTCTGGTTTTGCATGCACAAAGCAGTTGCGTCCTACAATATATTTACAGAATAGGTTCACAGCCAATTCTTAACCTGACTGCCAAGACAGAGAGAAAAGACAGGGCAGTATTAAGGCAGGAGGTAAGCAAGGAGGTTTTAGAAATGTCAGAAATACTGAGGAGCCATTTTAATCCTTCATCTGGTGTCCCCTCACATAGCTAAATAAGCACCTAGCAAGGAGGAGCTCATGTTTTGGGCAGATTTTTAGAGTTCAGTTAGAATTAGAATCTCAGCTCTGTTTCTTCCTATAGCTATATAACTTCAGGCAGTTTATTACACCTCTCTGAGCCTCAATTCATTCTGATGCAAAGTGGGGATTAGTTCCTGTAATGATGTGATAGGGGAGTTGTTATATACTGGGTACTCAACAAACATTAATAACGCTCTGTTGCATTCCCAGGTATCTAGTAATGTCATATCTATACTAAAATAACTGGTGATCTTTACACAGACTTTAAAAATAGAAGTGCTTTTATCACAGAAGTCTGGCCAGAATATGAACCATTCCATCTGCCTAGGGGTTTTGGAGTTTGCCCCGGAGTAAATTTTTAAAAGCCAGATTTCCAAACCCTGTTGTGACATTTGTGATGCTCATAGACCTTGACAAGGATATTATTTCTTTATTAACTGGTATGAGTAAGGCAAATACTCTAAGATCATAATTTTGGTAATGTCCCATGCATATAAATGGGTTCTTAAAAGATTGTACTACAGAAAAGTTAAGGAAAAAAAGAAGAAGATAACAATACTTTTTTTCTCTACTAATTCCTACTATTTGGTTGTTTTTTTTTTTTTTTCTTTTAAGAGAGAGGGTCAGTGAGAGAGAAAATCAATTTTTTAGTTAGTTTTTCAAGTGTCTTTCATTGCTCCTACACTTCATTGTGTACGTGGTGCTGGGGTTAACTCTCGTACTCACGCATGCCAGCAAGTGCCCTTACCACTGAGCCACCGCTCAGCCCCTATTTGGGCGTTTTGAAAGAAGTTTTCTTACACTGTTAAGACCAGTTCTTTTTTGTTTTCTTGACATCTTTGATACTTGAGATTAAAGTATTTTTCACCATTTTCTCCCTTGTTTCTGTGTTCTTTTTTCTTTCCTTCCTCTTAGGAAGGGGGGGATAAGGGTGGGTAATTGGGGGGGGCTCTTGGGGGTAAATCTAATTTTCAGATTTTATATATATATTATATTATTTTGTTAGAAGCTTGTTTGATTGTTCAACAAATAAATTTCTGAATAAAAAAAAGAATACATTTGGGGCTGGAGTGGTGGCTCGGCAGTTGGCAGTTACGGCACTTGCCTGATATGCGTGAGTACACAAGTTCAGACCCCAGCACCATGTACACAACAAAGTCTCAGAGCAACAAAGGCCACATGAAAAACTAA